>VWZD01008203.1:1311382-1379683 GCA_013396695.1 Sakesphorus luctuosus
TGTCAATGATTTAATAGAATGTGTTGTTTAATATATATAATATATATAAAATAGATATTTATATATGTTTAATATATATATATAAATGTCCTATCTAATACACACATGCACATACACATATGTAGTATAAACTGATTTTTGTGGCATCGTAGAAAAAGTGGCTTAAGATAAAATGCAATGAGCAGAGGGACTTAGACAACCTGGGCATGAGGAGGACTTTTCCTGTCCTTTAAAAGGAAGAGGAGTCTATGGGCATGTCTAGACTGACAGATCAAGATGGATCTGATCTCCCTACTGCCTCTGCTAAGCCTAAACCTGGAATATGCCAAAACCTGAGCCAGCTGACGACAAGTTGGCTCAGGTCTTGGTGTTGTTTGAACACATTGACCTCACCTCTAAATTCTCATTAGCTCCAGATCAAGTAGCTGAGCTGCCCCAGCCAACCCGGTTAGCCGGAATGATGCTCAGTTACACCACGGGGACATGCTGACTTCAGTCTTTACTATCCTGGGCTTGTCTCATTCTCCCACCCCTCTTTCCTGGGGCATAATTATGGCCTAGGAGAGCTGACTGGGACCCTTGCAACCCAGAATCCTTGTTCCCTCTGTGAAAGGGAGTCAGACATCTGAGTCTGAGTGCTTTTGACATCAGTGCACCCACGTTGCACACAGAGTGCCGCTGGTGCCCTATCTGCAGCCCAAATCCAGCTCTGTCTTTAGCATGGAAAAGAGATGAGGTTAGACCTGGTGTGCTCAGATTCTCCCTTCCCAGTCCCAGACACCTGTGGGATTTGCCTGTACATTTTCTGTCCACTTCAGTGGGACTTGATCAGCTCTTCAGAGAGAAAGTACCCCTGTATTTCCATGGGCTGGGAACATGGCTTTCTGGGAGCCCTCCAGGAGCGCACTGACCCTGTTTGCAGAGAAATACACCATTTTAAACCTAATGAAATGGTTACCACCTCACACCTCTCAACCCACAAAGGGGTTCTGCAGCCCATCTCAGCAGCGGTTTGTGGGAGCAGGATGGGGGCACAGTTTATGTCAGGCTGCCCTGACACACAAAGGCAGCACTTTGTTGGAGCCAGGCAGTGAGGTTAGTGGCATCCATGGCGGAATCATGGAAGGAGGTATTTGTATGTGCTCACTGCCTCTTGGAGACAGATGGTTGCAAGGGGCAGGCACCAGCCCTTGTGCCCTTGCTTGTCTGTCCCTCCATCCTTCTCCTCGGAGCCAAGCAAGGACACCCTGCCCATGCCCTGCTCTCTGGGAGTCGTGTTGGAGTGCAGCATGCACCAAGGGCAGGGGATCCACATCGGCAAAGTGTCTGCACGGTACCACTGCCCCTTGCATTCCCGGCAGGATCAAGCCCTTCATGCATGACTGTGTCTGTGCCACCACTATATGTCTATAATTCCTTGCTTGGTTTCTTTTTCTTTCTTTTTTAAAAGAGAACTTCACTAGAAACACAGAAACGAAGCCCACTCCTTGGCTGGTGTAAAACAGCCCAGCTGCACAGCAAGCAAAAAGCAATGGCTGGTTACCAGGGAAGGCATCGGCTTGTGTATTCTCATTTGGGTTTGATTTCTTTCATCCTGATCCTTTCCCTCACTTCTTAAAAACTGTCTTTTATGGTTCTTTAGGCTCACTGTACTCACATCCCCTAGGACTGACACAATCAGAGAACTTTCCTGTTTATTAAGCAACTGATCTCTGGACTACAGATTTGATTGAGACTTCAAATTATTTCACATTTATGAAACTGAGGGGCCAAACTTCATGCAAATATTCTATTTCACTATGATGCTGCTAGAAACATTGCTTAATGAAGACATACTAAGTTAGACATAAATAATGTTCTGTATTTCATAGATTTTTCTCCACCAGCAAATACTGGCTAGATTGCTTAGTTGTCTTTTTCTGGAGTTTCATTGTCATTGTTCAGCCAAGAGAAGTGCAACTCTAGAATAAAGATATTACAAGGATGTTTTCTAGCAGATCTGTTAAGAGAAAAGACAATAAACATGAAGGTCACAAACATTTGCTAGGTTGTCCTTTTAAATGCATGTGCAAGCTGCATTTCTCCTTTATTTCTAAGCCATGGTTTATAAATAATTAGATTTATACCAATCTTATTAGACTTGTATAATTTATGCAAGATTATGTGCTTTAAAATATAAATCAGTACACACCTATCATCAGCTTTGGTGGCATCATAGACTTGAAACCGGACAATACTTTTATATTTGCTCTCCTTAGGCTTTTGCATGCATATGACAACAGGCAGGCCTGAGCAAACACTGCCTTTGACTTTTAACATTTTAGCTACTCCAAGTTGTAGAGTATATAAAGCTGTAAGTCTCTTCACTTTATAATGTGGTTCTTATGACAATGTTATCTGGCAACCAACAGCATCCACCATGAAATACTTGATAGATTTATGTTGTAATGTGTTGCAGCATGTAAATAATGTAACTTCTCTGCAATAAAGCACATTTATATGAAATCTGTCTGCAGGCTTTTGTGTTACGATTTTCTGAAGTCATTACTGATCCAAACAAAACAGGTTTCCCATCAAACTTGTAAAGTAACTAACTTCACAGCTCATATGATCTGATCATGTTGTTAGCATTGTCTGGATTTTCCTCATATTTTCTTAACATCAGCTGTTAAAGTAGATGTGTACTGTGTTCAGGGTTTGTGGTAAAGGAAATTGGTCTGTTTTCTCAGTGGTTGCAATTCCGAGATCAGAACTGTAGAGTCCATTCTATATTTTGACTTTAATGGCAACTACAATGTTAGAAAATAATAGGAAGTAACTAGATGGCATTTCATAATATCACTGTAAAACCCTGTAGCTCATCTGTACTATATATGTGCATGCCTAAATTCCTCATCTAATATAGATGTCTAACAGATAAAGGAAAGATGCAAAGAATGGTAACAAAAAAGATCAGAAACATAAAATGGCAGCTGTGTAAGTGCAACTTGTTTAGCTTGGAGAGAGATGACTCAGAAAGAGGGATGAGATCTATATAAAATTATGAATGATTCCAAGGTAATTAGGAGACTGGAATTTGCTGGATTCTGTCATGTGGAAACTACTGAACACCCAGGGTGGCCATCATGCAGCAGCTTAAAGGAAATTTCTTCTCCATATGGCACAAATAAATTGTGGAACTCATTTTCACTGATTGCTATGGATCTCAGGAGTTCTGAAAGCATTGGAGAGGTCATGGAAGAGAAATCCTTCGAGATCCCTGAAAACTGTTAAATCCCGAACCTGTAGATGTCTGATAAGCAGTAGAATTCTCTTTGCATAATCACCCAGTTTTCTTTCTATAATCACCCACTGCTGGATATAGTGCAAGATGAACATTTCATCCAGCACAACCTCTGTGTTTTTATGTCTGCACAAACACAGATAGTTAGGCTCAATTCATTTATTTTCTGTTGTCATCTGTGTGTTTTTTAATTGTTACTGACATACTAGTCCTGGTAGGTTCTTGCATGGGCATATATATCTGTTCACTTCTACCTCTCCCAGTGCCTCCTGGGTTGAAACGCTTCCATTTGGGTGACCAGTCTGTTACAGTGCCAGGTGTAATGAAGATTTCAGGGGGGAAGAAGGGGAAGGGAATTACTTACATTCCGTAGATGAACTGTATACAAGTCCTTTGCAAGCAAGAAGTCCAGATATTAGAAAAATTAGGCCTGGATATTTTCCTCTGAACCACTCCAGGGGGTTCAGCTCAAATTGAGGACAGCTTTTCTTTCTCAGGTACAGTGTGTCAAAATTGATAGTGGCCTTTTTGAGCCCCACTTCTGGCATTTTTCACAGCTTTTAAGAAGTAAGGGAATGATTTCCAAAGTTTTGTGGCTTTCAAAATCATCCAAAGCTGTATTTTCAGGTACCCTCTTGCTTCTCCCATTATATTTCATGAGAGGAAATTGTGGCTGTACCTGCCCAGCCATGAGAAGCTGAGGAGTGGAGATGTCCCACCATCAGCCTGATGGCACTCCTGGGGAGAGTATCGAGAAAACAGATGGGCTTTACCCAGCAGTGTATGGTGGGAAGAAGAGAGATAGAGGCATAAATTCAAACAAAAGAGGCTCAGAATGGATATTCATAAAACTTTCACCATGAGAAGTCAGACAGTGCAGAAGGTCACCCAGAGGCTGTGCTGTTCCCATCCTTGAATCTTTTCTTGGACAAAGCCCTGATCTTGTAGCTTTGAACAACAGGCTGGACTGGAGACCTCCTGAATGATCTCGCTGTCCTGTGAGCAGTGTTTATTTACACTTATTTTTAACGTGATCCTTTAGCAAGCACAAGCCAGCAGGTGGATACCAGGCAGCTTTGACTCCTGCTCAGGAGCACAGGACACATTCATTTATACAAACTGTAACTGTGGGCAAACCCTCTTAACAAACACCAGCTGCCATAATAGAAAGGCATTTGGCTTTTCCTCTCACCTCCAGAGCCTAGAGTGATCATGGTAACAAAGTGAAGAAGGAAATTATTTTGTTTAGAGCTTGTTGGGAAGAAATTTGGCTTCCTGTGCTGAGGGAATACTTGAGCTGATGTACAGTTCAAAGAAACCTTATAAAAATTTTGTTTAACACTTTGAGGATTTTTTTAAATCAGTATAGTATTCTGAAGGAACCATTAAGAAATTCTAAATTTGGAGGGGTTTTGTAAATACAATTCTTCAAAATGGCAATTGATTTGATTCAGGGTTACAGGGCTGGCAGCCTGCTTGCAGGAAAGTTATTTCAAGCTTAATAAAGTAATGTTTCTGACAGGTTGGAGCCAACTTTTTCCAATTCTTAAGGAGTTTTTTGTTCAACTTGGAAATTAGCTTTAGCAATGCTAGAAATTCAGTAAAAGGTATCGATCATTTCACTTGGTTGGCAGACTGCCATCGTGTTGCAATATTCAGTCTTCTGGTTCTTTAACACTTGGAAAATTAAACATTATTGCACCATTTCTGCAGATGATTTTTTCCTTTTTATTTTTCATTTATTTATGAGTTAGCTTTTTTAGTCATTGGAAGTGTACAAACAAATCAAACCCTGGACATTCCACCATGAAATTACTGGATTTTAGATTTATGGATATATGGGTTGGGTTAAATTTTTCATTGTGTCAAAGCATGAAAAACCATTCCATTTTACCCAGAATAGCCAGATATTTTTGAAAGGTACATTTAAGATCTTCTGTATAATAAACATATCTTGTATTCAAGGTACAGAATTATTACTGCAGCCTTGTAGCTGCAGAAGGCAGGTTTTCTTGTAGATGAGAAGGAATTAAAGAGAAACAATTAAAAAAGAAGATTGCTATACCTCTTCAAACCACTCAGTGTCTTTGGGATCTATGGGAATAACATGTGTGCTAAGTTAGGGCCTGCCTGTGTCTTGGCCTCTTGGGTTTTGGGATGATGTTCTGAGGCAGAGCAAATGCAGATGCCTCTCTGGTCCCCCCATGGCGTGCGTTGTCCTGCCCACACGTGTGAATTTTGCTTCCCTGCTTGCTGTTTACCTGCTATGCCCTTCCTTAATGATGGAGAATCATGGAGTTGAGTTAATGGCTGATCTCCTTGGCAAACATCCATAGTGGTGGGTCTCTGCTGTCCCTTTTCCTCTGCTCCACAGAGGCTGCCAAAAGCAGTGGGGTGGTTTGGATGCTGCAGGGTTGTCAGAGTGGGGCAGAGCGAGTCTTTTGGAGGCTGCCTGGATCTGTTGGAACACTATTAGTTGTACTGCTTGACAGATGATGTTGGCAGGGAGTTTAGACTGGCTGCAGTACCAGAGATGAAAAACACATTGATTTGACATACTTCAGTGCTAAAAATAGTATCATATAATGATGTCTTTGCCATGAACATTTTTTTAAGCTGCAGGGGGTAAGAATCGTGTGGTTCCAAAGCAGTCATCTTGGAGACATCATCAAAGGAAAATCACAGCAGCACTGGAGAAGCCACCTGTCCTGCTCTGTTCCCACATGATGTTTTATGAGGTACTTGGAAAATGCACAGGATTTGTGTAAGCCAGGAGAATTGACTAGTGCTCCTCTGTATACAATGTATTTTATGTTTATTTTAATGCTTTTGTTTAAAGCTTTTCAACTTCCCTTTGTTTACAGCAGTTTTGATATCTCTGTGATGATTTTTTTCGATTATTTTACAGAAACTTGCTACTAAACTCGATTTGTAACTCAGCAGCTCCATTGCAAGGCCAGCATTATCCTCACAAAAGTATTTGTGTTTGAAATCAAAAAGCGATAGTTTCTCAATTTGTGGAATTTTCCTTCAGAAATAGTTAAATATTTTAAAATACAATTTTGGCGATTTTCATTCTGATTAATTATTTATTCTGTTTTAATGACCAACAAAATTGCAATGACTAAGAACTGGTAACAAAATGCTACATTCATTACTTTCTAGGTGCCATTTAGATGTATTTTTCCTTCTAGGATTTATGATTAATTGTAGATGGCAATTGTGCATTGCACAACATTCCATTCAACTGTTGTCTACATTACAACTGGAATAGTGAAATCATATTACAAATAATCATTGCCTAGGTGGGGATTGGGTTTTTGGGATTTGCCATCTCATTTGTGTATTTACAAGCATTTTTACGCACAAGCTAAAATACTTGCTAAATCACTTGCTTTGGTGTTTTATTCATTGCCTTGTAAATTTAGGTGTTAGTCTTAATTCCCTGGGAAAAATGCTAAAACTCAATATAATGGACAATCAGATAATAATAGAAAAATCAATTACATAAAACGGCATCTTCTTAATTTTGTTAAAAGTGTGATAGTGAAAATGTGAAAACCTTGGCATTTCTGAGGAAGAAAACAGAATTTTATTTACTACTTTCCCATTCAGAACCAATTATTTCAGTTTGATGGAGCTTAGAGAAAACTTCTATACATTTCTAATTGATCAAATACTGCCATGTACATTCTGTCTGTTTGAAATACTTATGATTTCAGCTGAAACAAGTACGTATCTTGTTCTTGCCCTAAACCCAATTTTTTCTAAGGGTGCAGTTGACCCAGGGGTTGGATTTCAACAGAAGATGCAGAACCAATATGTGTGTGTGTGTGTGTGTGTGTGTGTATAAACACTTTATATATATAAAAGTTCCATGCCTGCATATATTTTTGGGGTTTATGCACCATTTTATGCTGTTCCTGCTTTTACCTCACAGTAAATTGCCTTTTTATGGAAGTAAATTATTTGGATATTGTTACTTCAAAAGTGTGTGCATGTTTCTAGTCTCAAACAGGTAAGTTATAAAAGGAAATACATTAACTCAAAACAATCAATGCAGTGCTTGTGGATTTTTAAGCAGAGTTTCCACATTCCTCTGCTTGTTTGTTGTCTCCTCACATGGGAAACATATTTTCTACTGTAACTCAAGATGACCCAAAAGAAGACGTAAAGGAGAGGAGATTACCAAGTTACTGAATGAGAGGCAAACTATTAGTTCATTCTTAGCATAGAAATTACTGATTTTCAATGCCTTCAGAAAAAGAATTTAGTCTCCTACTTGAAAACTCCAATCTGAAAGTCTAGGTTATTGGTGTGATAATGTGCCAAATCTTTACAAATGACAATAAAAAATCTGCAAAATGAGCAACAGAGTCCACACTCTGGTACAACTACTTGGAGGAACACCCTGAGATTAGCTCAGTTGGTTAAAACTTGGTTGCAATAATGCCAAGGTCATGGGTTCAATCCCCTGTGTGGGCCATTGACTTAAGAGTTGGACTCAATGATCCTTGATGGGTCCCTTCCAACTCTGAATAGTCTGTGAATCTGTGAATACCAGGGGGATGTGGAGTCTTGGTGTGGGAAACTGTTTGGAACAATACATAGAAACACACATGACTATATCCAGAATTAATTTTGCACTACCAGGAATGAATTATTGGAGCCAAACAGGAAAGCAAACATGTTTGACAGCATTAACACCTTTTCAGCCAGATTGTGATGGGGAGACCACAGGCTCACACAAAGTAGGCCACCGAATTAGCTGGCCTTTGTTAAGTCAGGATCTGGTTCACATTCATACCAGGGAAACAGAAACCTGCTGTCAGGAATCCACCTGATAAAAAACCTTTAAGGAACAAAAAAGCATTCATATCCCAGCTTTCCAGCTGATGGTCCCCCCAGGTGCTTACTGCCCTTTGGCACCCTGCAGGTAGTACAAAAGATTTGCCTTTTCATTGGAAACATCGCAGCAGCTCATGCTCGGCTCTGCTCTCTTTTCAGCCAGAGGCCAGAAGCATTGTGCTGCAAACTAAAGCTCTTTTCAGCTTTTTCTCCTGGCTGTTCAGCTCCCTTTAATCATCAGAGTTACTTTCCCAAGCTCAGGTTTGGAGCAGATGGCAGCACTATTATCCCTATCTTCTTCAAACATCCCACTTTGTTTTGAAAAAAACATAACATGCAGACTAAAGCCATCTTGGCAAAACATGTCTCACCCCCCGGCCCCAGACCAGAGAGAGCCAGGACACAGCCACACTCACTTTTCTCCTTAGCTGTAAATGTCCAGTGTAATATTTGGCAAATCATTAAGAGACAAATTTTGTACATAGGTACTGGTCTGACTCCCAGGCTGCCTGTGCCTTGATTTTCCATCACTGTGTGAGAAGACCTGACTACTTCCTACTGATGTTAGTAAGAAGGATGCAGTTAAAATCTGACAGTCTAGATAATTCTGATAGCATTAAGAAACCCAAGTATGATGCTGCTCCTCACCTTCTGTATGAAAAAGCATTATATAGTGTTGAATGACAGTAAAAGGCCATTCACAAAGCAGGTTATTACCAACTTGCAAGTTATGGAAGCTTGCTTAATGTAAGAAATTTTACACTGTGTGAAATTTCCTCTTGGCTCTTTTATAATTTGCATTTTTTCTTAGCAAAACAGATAAAACCCAGACAAACTCAAAGTAGAAATGACCTGACCTTTCCTATATTAAAATTCTTAGAGTCTCCTGAGTTGTTCAGAAATAGGAAATGAATACTTGTTGTTTTTTAACACTGGTGTCAGGAGTTATCCAGAACTTTCCCTGCCCACCTGCACAGCTTGCTGGTGCTATTGCAGCATTCCTGTGTACACATGAAGAGCAAACTAAAAGTCCTTGCTTCTCCAAATACTATCCAAATGTCACAGGGAGGGTCTTGGGTATTTGGGTATTTGCGTCTCTGGTACAGCTGGTACAGTTTTATATGTCTGTTTAATTTCAGCAGGTCTTCGTCTTTGTTCAATTCCATGGAGCCAGGTAAATACAAATAAGTAATATCAGTCTGATCCTTTTTGTATCCTCAAGTAAAATAGCTGGGCTCTCTTAAACAGAGGTGAATCTGCTCAGAAGAAAGCTAAGTTGTGGCACAATGTGGAGATCAAATCTGTTGTGAGCAGCTACTTTGTATTTAATGTCGCTGTCACAACCTTCATGCATAGTAAACTCAGATCTTGAAGAAAGCTTCAGGCACATTTCCTGATCCTCTTTTCTAGTGTTCTCTACCAATCTCCTTCAAGGGCTGTGTTCTCTCCCCCTCTTCCTTTACAAACAGTGATCAAAACAAGCTCCTGCACTAACATTGGCTCAGATGGACAGATGTCTCCTAGTCCTGCATATTTCTTTTATAACCCCTTTTGCATGCCTGATGTCCAGCTCTTGCTCAGCCTAATTGGATTAGGATTTGTCAGCTCTATCTGTTGCTTCCAAGTAAGACACTGAAAAAAAGAGGCACTTGGAAGGCCTAAGAATTTAGGTGTTTTGAAAAAAATCTTACTTACCCCATCTCTCCTGCATGCTTCCTTGTCTTTGATTCTCCGCTTCTCCATCTGTGTCAGACACTAACTTTATGTTGCAGTTTTGCTCTGCCTTCTCTGTCAGGTCTGCGGTCATGCCTTCACTAAAGCCCCCTGTTTTTCCTATTTTTTCAGCTTCAAAACTATTTCAGCTAGCAAAGACCACGTGCTCCATCCTGACATCCCAAACATTCATCACCCCTCACCTTGACATCTGCTCTGAATTCTCTTCTCCCCATGGACACGTGTTTTGCTCCAGACAGTGCTGCCCTACCTGAGCAAATGCCCCTCTGCTTCATCTTTCCCAGTCTTTCTGGAATCCCTGAGCAGCACAGGCAGGAGTGGCAGCACGATCGCACCAATTTAGGTTGTGCCAGGAATTGTACAAAGATTCACATGCAAAATTAAGTGCTGATTTTACTCCTTTTTTAGTCTTCACAGCCTAGGATTATGGGAAGAAAAAGACAAAATCAAAATAGGAAGAGGGATGACTATCATGTGAGTATAATGAACACATCTCTGACACTAAAAAAAATATTCACCACTTTTCCAGCTATATTTGCATATTAAGTTATTGTTTATGAATTGTAGAGTATTTTCAGACAAAAATAAAAGAGATAAAAATAATTTTGAGTTACTAAAATAATTCTGTTGACTAAACTAAATTCTGCATGTATCCATACTGTTTCATGATACATGAACTTTACAATAATGTAGTAAGACCTCATGCTTGTTTACATAAGTTACAGATTCTTAACAGAATTTTGTAGCTCCCTTTTCTAAATGTTTTGCTGACAGCAATGTAGCCATGTGCACAGACTGCTGCTTCTCTCAGGCCCAGCTCCCAAAACCATGATTTTCCTTTCTTAGGACCATGCTGGATTAAGATTGGCTTTGTTTAGAAAAGGCTGTTTCAGTAGCAGCTGCTGTAGCAGGGGCTGCGATGCTGATAAATGAATCACTGAATGATAAATGAAACACTGAAGGACTCTCTTCAGACTCACCCTCTGCTGCTGTTTTGCTGTACCTTCTGGATATATCCTTCAAATGTCTTGGATTTTGTATTGAATGCTCCCTTATTACTATTATTACCAGGAGGAGGAGTCCTTTGACCTTGCTGCTGTTGTCCCTCTGCTGTGTGACATCCTGATGATGCTGTTCACATGCTCTGTTTTCCCCAGCTCCATCTAATGCCAGGCTTCTCTGTCTTGCTGCTCCTAACCAGATCAGCCTTCTGGATGAGGTGTTGTCTGTCCCCCACTACTTTCCAGGGAATTTATTGCCTCACTCCGGGGTCTGTAGGCAACTTATATACATGTTATGTAAGTAAGTTTTGGTGGGCAAGCTATCCATTTTACTGGATATTTGCTCTTGTATTCTGCCTTACATGGGGCTTCTACATGGGACTGCAGTGTACAGCCCACTCATGGAGGGGTTTTGTGCTCCCTGAGTTTCTGTGGCAGACTTGGCTTACTCAGGAGTGTATTGCAGTGGTTTGGCATTGCCAAGGAGGGATTGTGCCCTTTTGGTGGCAATGTTTTCTGGCAACTTGGTCTGTTACTTTGTGGTGCCCAGCAGCAGATGCTTTTGAGTGGTTGGCACTGCCTTGAATGAATTGCACCATGTAGAAACCTACATGTAGGTGAGTCTTCTTTGGGTCCTTGTATGGTCAATGGAGATTTATTCAGTACTCCCTGAAGTCGATGGCATAATTCCTTTCATACTAAAGACAGTGCCTACAGGAGGTAGTTGCCATCTTTCCATTTTCCAAGGAAGATTAGGATGACTAGCTCAGATTTAGAGGTATCCAAGACATCTCATACTAGGTGAGATGTGGGATCCCACATAGGACGTGATTCATCCTATACAGTACATATTGGCACTGACAATGCCTTAGTCTTCTTTCCAGCCTCCCAACTTTTCATCTGGCAAGGATCATTCAAATACCTAATCCTACAGCACTGACAGTCTGAGTAAGGCAGAAGAGACACAGGCCAAACATAATTCTTCACTTTGAAACAGAATACATAGTATCTGTTAATATTCAGTGTACAATGGTCATGTATATAGAAATAATGTATTCCTTATCACTAAAAGAGAACTTTATCTGTTGTGCTCTCAGGAGTTGAGCAGAGCCTTTATTAAATTGAAGTATCTCCATTTGGGTCCTGATTACTCTATTTATTGCACATTTTGTATGGTTGCATGTTGTACCTATACTCTCATTTAGTCCTTTGCGCCCAGCAAATGTGTACCAGCCTACCATTAGGGGATCAACAAACCCCCATCAAGTCCAAACAATTATTATTCCACTCTTTCTGTAACAGGGAAGTGTTGTGCTTTCTGCAGTAAGAGGTGTCTGAAGGAATAAAATATAATTCCAGTTCCACCTAGAGCTTGGTCAAGCTCCATCTGTCTTGCTGAGATGAATGTTACAGCTACAGACCATGCCAGGAGCTGATGTGTGGGAGTCTGCCTGAATTACCAGCCTGTTGTCTGCTCCTTTCATGAGTGTGGTTCTGTTATTTAGTGGCAGTCTGATACGAATCCCAGTGAAGCCAGAGGGAGTTTTTCCACTGACTTAAGTAGGTTTAAATTAGGCCCTAAATAAAAATTGTCTCTTTAGAAGACAGGATATAACAGAATAGTGAGGAGCTGTGAGTGGCTTAATCATTACATTTACTCAGCTTAATGACTAATGCCTATATCAGTTAACAAGTTTTATTAACAATATAGTGACCTTGAAAACTCTGTATGTCTGACTAACTCATTCTCTTTATGAGTAAATGCTCTATGTATTGATCAAAGATGTAATTGAAATGATGTCATTTTAAATGACTTGGGGCTTAAAATGATTTAAATAATATATGGATTGCAATTTCACTTGAAACTGAGTTTTTGAAGATTGAAAGAATACCTTGAAGTACTGAAATGAAGGGTGGCAGCAGGGTATCAGTATGAGGTAAAATGTATGTGTATAATGAGATGTATATTAAGGCTATTAATCACAGGTATGAAGAGCTAAGTAATACAGAATTATTGCAACACTGAAAACTATTAAATATGGATATGATGAATTTGGGGTCTATAATTTGCCAAGTGTGGAAAACTGCATGACAGTGAGAATGGCTATCCACAAAGTGTATGGATCATAATGCAAATGTTGTGGCAGGTGACGCTAAATATGAAGTGAGGCTTTAAACATGCTCCATGCACAAGCAAGTGCAGACAGCTGGACAGTGACTGTAATTCAGCAGCTGAAATTCACCATATCAGTGGTGAGGGTGCAAATGGTACATCATACTCCAACCCACTTAGACATGTAACCACCCTCTTTTACTGCCCCTGAAATGTCACTTAGCACTGAGCTAAATCAGCACAGCTACTTAGTCATTTAAGTTCTTTCTCTTTCTCAAAAACTTATATGCCACAGCACAGGTGTGATATATGCAGTGTGATCACACCTCCCTCCCAAGATACATAGCTGGCCTGCTTGCTGTTGAAGCCAATCTTCTACACCACTCAACTAAATACCATTCTTTCCTTGAGAAATGAGTATCCATACATTTCTCTGCACATGTATGTTGTGTTTTGCCCTGCATTATAACTGCAGTCCATAGCAACCATCAGCGTAGTAAACAAGATGCATCAGTAAAGCACTGTGGTGGAGCATAATGACTCCATGTTCCCCCGATGGCCTCATTAACTCAAGAAACAGATACCAGAACCACACAGAGATGAGACCTGATCTCCTTCGTGATACTTTCTTACTTAAATCTTCTGCTTAACCACGCCTCAATGTGCAAGGACTGTACTCCTGTGTCAGTCCCTTCATTCAGGAATACAGTAATGGCACCAAATGTTTCCTAATGACAACACAACCCCACAGCCTTGGGGTGTGGTCTGTCACCACACTGTGCAGCTGCTGCTGCCCAGGCTCCTCTTGTCTCTTCTATACATCTAGCACAGGATGTTGGCATCATGTCCTGGTGAAGGGGCTGAGCCCAGTGCAGGAAAGTGAAACAGAGCTTTCTGTCAAACCTGCTGTACAGATCACAATGGCTCACCAAGAGAGCTGCTCTTCACATGACATTCCAGCCAGATCTGTACTGGGAACCAAGAGGAGCCATGGTTCTCTTGTGCTGCAGAGGTTGGGGATAAAAAGAAGCAAGAGAGAGAACTCCGCCATGAAAGGTGTGTGGGAGGGATGAGGGAGGGAACTGAGGAAACCTGGGAGGTATCAGCAACTTTCTTTGCAAAGACTACCCAAAATAGTATCCATCTGAGTAAGAGCCAACATATCTCTGTATCTGTGAGTCTCCCTAGTTCCCCTCTACAGACATTGAATCAACATAGTTGATGGAGTCTGGGACACAATTAGTCTCCTGCAAAACTCCACGTCTAAGAGAACAAAATACAGACCCCCCAAAAACTTCTTGTAAAGCATTAGAACAGGCTGCCCAGGGAAGTGGTTGAGTCACCATTCCTGGAGATATTTAAAAGATGTGCAGAATGTGGCACTTAGAGACGCAATTTAGGGGTGGACTTGGCAGTTAATGGTAGGACTTGATCTTAAGGTTCTTTTCCAACCGAAATGATGCTACACTAATTTCTGTCTCTTGAACATGAAGAATATTAAGGTTCAAGTTCAAGCAATAATGCTGACCATTTACATGGCTAAAGTATGACTGGGATAAAAGTCATCACTGTTGTCTTTACTGAAAAAGCCACACTTTCTTCCCAGAATACTTTTAAGCAGGATCACTACTTGATTATGAGTAAAAACACCTGTGTGTGTCAGGTTTGTCAATAACTCTAATTGTTAAGCTTTCATTGAACTTCTGTAGGTATACTGTAATTTTTACCCCGATACTCCACAATTACAATTATCCATTTTAATCTTTTGAATAAGCTTGGAACACTTAATAGAACTTTGGGGGAGTCTCAAGTTTGCACCAATTCAATTAGTTTGCTGTCAGTATGTGAGTGAAGTCATCATTCTTAGTGCTATCCCTGTGCCTGCAGTCCCTCACCACGTGCCTGCTGCTCACCCCGGGCTCTTCCCTGCACTGTGCTCTCCTGCCCCGTGGTGGCTGCTTTGACTTCATCCCGAATCCATCTGGGAGCACCGACAGTAGGCAGCCGGCAGCAAAACACAACTCTGCTAAAGCAGAGTCTTTGAACTCTCTCTTGTACCATTCTTCCATTATTAACCAATCAAATTGCATAGTAATTTATGTATAAAAATAGGTTTTGTGTGTTTGTATCTATATAATGCATATGTATATACATGTATGTATGTGTATATGCATGTGCGTGGCGTATGTATGTATATATAAAATGCATTTAAATACACACATACAATTATACACAACTATATCCAGCTATCCCTGATTTATCTCCTAGGTGCTGCCTAAAACCCCTGACATAGAAAAGCAGTTATCAAAAAAGCCAAAACAACCAAAAGCTGTAAAAGCAGGAGGCTGGTACTACATGTGAACTTTCTTGTTACGCAGATGTATCCCATTATTGCTGTAGCTGCTAATCCATTAGGCTATACCTTCCTCCAGTAATGTTTATGCAGTGCTCCAGATTTTAATTGATCGAGTAAGATGACAGTCAGTCCATGTACATTGAATAGATGCTACTTCAGAGAACTCTGACTAAGAATAAAGTGCTCTTGGGGAGGTTTTCTGTCTTCCATCCACTAAAGTGAGTCACTCTGGAGTGAACTGCTTCCTTTTGCAGGAACACCTTTAGACAAGAGACTGAAACAGCAGGAAGCTCTAAAACACCAGCCTTGTTCTAGACAAATCCTTTTATGCAAAAAGAAGCCAATCTACTCCAGTGGGGATTGGGTCTCTGCTGACATGAGATGGTAAGCCAAGTCTTCTGTCTCAGTTTATTTGGCCCTATCTGGCAGTGTTTTTCCAAGAGTACAGGAATGTTCTGATAGTGTTAACTTTCCCATTCAGAAGGTACAAAAATGCATGTACCTTTTGTATGAGTGTTATAGATGACTGCTGTTGTAGCTCTAGTCTTGACTGATGCCAGCAATGTACTGTGTTCTTAGGACTGTACTGAACACACTTAAGGTTCATCATATATGGCAGCAGCCTGAAGAGGACTCAAATGTTCAAGTTACAAGAAAACCTGTAACGACATACCAATTCAGTCCTTATATGATCATTTTTGAAAGCATGGCAAAGCATAGCTAAAATACCTTGGAAACCTCAGCTCTGCCCCCTCTAGCAACAGCAATCCAACTTCCTTCCTCCTGGCAGAGCTTCTCCAAATACATGTTCTTTGAGTCAACACACAACACGTTGCCATTAGGGAAGGACTAAAGAGAGCTGGAGAAATAAAAAGCCTGTTCTGTGGAGACTCTCATTACTTGCTTGTGTGGGTTTTTTTCAAGCTTAATTAAAAAAATCTAGGAAGAGTGACTGCATCTTGGAGATCATGGCAACACTGGTGCATCATGGAGAGTTACGTCTCTTGTTTGACCAGGTGTACGTTATGAATTCAAGAAGCTCCTACAGAGGAAGGAGTACATCAGTACATTGTCATGAAAACAGTCAATAGGATGGCATTTTCTGGCAGTAATATGAAAAGCTTCATGGAAAGTGCATCTGAACCATCTCAAGTGGGTGTCTGTGCTATTGTCCTGGCACAATGAGCATCCACTGTAGCTTAGCTTTTACCCTTTGATACACTGCTTTCAGACAGGCATAGAAAACCTTCCTGTAGCTATTGCTGCCATCTCCCACTAAGCCAGGGCAGTGTGCAGCATTACTTCTCTTCCTCAAAGTTAATGCTGAGGAAGTCATCAATAAGGTGAAAAAATTATCTGAAGCTGTGTTCAGGAACCATTGTTCGCTAGGAAGGGAGCTGGTTTCCCTCAGGGTTTGCACCTCTGTGGTTGAATCACAGAAAAATGCATTTCTTCCCTCTCCCTCTCCTCCTACACCCTTAAATAACAATGCAGGAAGACAGTTGAAATAAATAGTTCTTTGATAGGAATGTGTATCTTCAGTTTCCTTACTTAAATGAAGGGACTTTTATTAGTTGAGAAAAATCAGCTTCTGTTTACATGAATTTGTATGAAATAAATAGCTGCAAAGAGGATCATAAAAACATGAATCCTAACAGCTCAAACATCAGAAGGCAGTTGAAACTTGAGGCTTTGCACATACTGAGAGAAAATGCTGCTGTACAAAAATAACTTTGAGGAGGATACTTACATGGAAGAAAGCAGCCAACTCCTACATGCAGCAACACATATATGCAGCCTGCTTTTTATAAGGAACGGATTCAAGGGTCCCCAGGGGTCCTGTGTGAACACTGTCACTCTGCATTCACAGCTTCAGGCACTAGAAAATCCACTGCAATGTGCACATAATCCTTCAGAGGAGCCTGGGAAACCCAGCCTGGACTTTGGTACATTTCAGAAATCTTCTCACAAATCTACACCCACCTCACTGCAGATTTCATAGAGAGCCCTTCACTGCACAGGTGTGCTAATTCTTTTCAGCTGCTCCTCCTCTTCCAGTAGCACTTGTCTCTGGGAAGTAATGATCCAGGCAATCATGAAAATTTTTCCTTCATACAGCAGTGGATATGCCTGGGTGAGTATTTAGGCCACCTAACAATCTGAAATCACTCTATTCCAGCCCTTTCCAGAGTCTCTAAAATACTCTTTTTGCAACACTCTTTCATTAAAAACCATATAAACACTTCAAATTCCCTGTCTGATTTAAGTATTCCTTGAATGCTATTTAAATCAGGTGCAAAACAACAACATCTCCAACACCAGTGGCCGTATCAATTAGTAAAAGATGATATTTTAAGCAGATTTCTCTGTGGGAGGCTCCATTTTCCCATTAGAAACTTCCTGCTTCTTGATTATTTCTCCATCATCACTGGTGTTTATAATTCTTCTCATTTGCTGAGAACATCATTAATATTATGCACCAGATATGTAACACAGTGACTTTTAAAAAGGGGCAAACTAGTTCACAGTAGGAAGCCAGAAGTGTACCAGGCTGTGGATAAATCTGTAAAAAGGATCTCTAGTTATGAGGCCAGAATCTCAGAGCTGTGTATGTGGATGTGTATTTCATACAACTGCCTCTTAGTGATTTATTTAGTCTTTCTTTGAACCTCAAGTAATGTTCCTCCACTGGGAGGCTGTGAATTCATCGCTTGGGCAAAAAACAATTGGGCCCAGCATATTTCCATCCAAAGATGTGGAAAACTTTGGTCATTCAGTAAGCAACAAAGAGCAATAATAAAATTTCTCTTCTTGTACTAAAATTAAATCAGAAGTGGAGAAAAGAGTGTGGCACCTGCCTCTAGCCTGATCCTTCTGAGTGCTACAGTTCAGGCTAACGCTGAGGCAACTGTATTTACCAAATTCTGGTAGGAGAGTTGGTCCATCAGGGCTTGAGAAGTCATCCTGCTCTCCACTGTGTTCTCTTTTTTTCCCCTGTAAATTTGTGACATCCAGGTTTGAATCTGAAAGTCTCTGAGTGTGTGTATTTCAGGTGGTTTTGTTAGATGAATCTTCCTGGAGCACCATGGTCCTTGCCATGTTAACAAAAATGCATTTGATGCTGCAAGAAATTTGGGGTAAAACCAGGTCCTTCTTATCCTTGGGCTTTCCACTTCGGTGTTATTGCTCCCTTCCTTGCCTGAAATAGGGAAGGCTGAAATCCTATGACTACCATGTTTGGGTCATTTGCTGGAGAAAGACAACCTGGAAATGCGAAGTATCTCTTTACTGTGGCAACTACTGTAAGTCAAAACATGGCTGGCAAAAGATATAAAGAGACATATTTCACACTAAAGGCAGATATCATTCTTAATAGTGTTTACAGACAGGAATATATAATATATAAATATAATATATAATATATAATTAACATATATAATGTGTATAATAAAAATAAATAATATTATTATTATATTAATATATATTTTATATATATATAATATAATAAACTCTTAAATAAAATAAACTCTTAAATAAACTGTCTGTATAGACAAGTTATATTGCATACATGAGGTCAGTAAAAACATGTAAAACAGGCCGATGAAATTCCTTCCATGTTGTGATACAGTTAACATGAATATTATCTTCATAACATAGAACATATCAGCCAAAACCATAACAGTGGTTGGAGTAATGTTGTTAAACATGACTGAATCTTAGTATGGAAACACAAGTATTGTCGTATTTTCTTTTGTATATCTCTGTCTCCCATATACCTCTGACCCAGTGGACTGACTCAGAAAGGAATCAAATGGAAGGTCCTAAATGAAGGGCACAAATATTACTTCCATAGGACCTACAGAATAAGCAGCCCTCTCGCTCACTCAGCTGGATCCCAACGTTCGCTCTCCTGATATTAAATCCTGCTTTGCTGTAGGAACCAGATTTTAAATCCTTTTTCTGGTCACAGACAGATTGATGATTTGTGATCTACAACAATACAACAGTACTTAGTAATCAGATTACATATCATTTCTGTAGAGAATATTGTGGGCTCTGCTGAAAACATATTTATTCTGATTGTTTCATTAACTGCAATTCATTTTGGTAAAAAAAAACCAAACAAAATAACCTTTCATGTAAGAGGCACAATTTTTCTTGTTGAAATTCTGTCAAGAACCTCATGGTATCATGACTACCTAACAGTTTCATCATTTCACATCTAAAAGGACTGTTACACCCAGTGATATACCACTGAAAATAATTCTGGGTGATAGATGTTTTTCCTGAGTAATCCTTATTTTTTTAATAATAAGGACAAACACCTGTTGCTTTCTCTTTCTCTGTTACAGCCATTACATTTTAAGAGCTGAAAAAAGCAGACTGAGAAGTGAGAGATCCCAACAGCATGAAGGTGTTTAAGCCAACAGCTCATTGCAATTGAGCTGTGTCCAAAGTGAGTCTGTGAGGGCAGACCTGATGCAGAAGCTGCAGACAATGATTCAGACCTTGGTGATGTACAATACAGTAGTGGGTATAACACAAGGGTATGAAGGAAGCAGGCAATGCCATAGATTTACCCTGCCCCTTCTAGATACAGCATGAAGTATGCAAAATTTAATCTTAAAAACATGGTAAGATTTACAAAACCAGAGTTTTTTGTCATCCTAGTTTGTTCTGCATTTATTGTTAGTTGTATAAAGTGACCCTGAGGGGAATGAAAAAGGAATGGGAAAGGTTTGTTTACTTGGAAGTTAAGTTCATTAAATCAAATTCTGACCTTTCAGAGTTTACACTGGCTGAGCCTCTCTGCTCCCTGGACCTCCAAGCAAAACTGTTGGTCCCCACAGGTCTCACTTTTTCATCAAACATTCCCCACCTTCACAACCATTAAATGCCCTTCCTTGTACCTAAAGTGTTTGCTCCTGTTTGTCAAAATGCAAACTAAAGGGCATCTATGAAGCAACTGTTGAAGCAACATGGCTTCAGTTCTAAAGGAAATATTTTGCAAAATAAAAGCATTTCTGCAATCACAAATTTCAAAATCAGCACAAATGTATAAATGCAAGAACATCTGCACACATTTACAAACAGATGTGTACTATATATAAATATATATGTAGCCACATGCACATTTAAAATACTCTTTAGCTTGCTGTGCTGGCTGTACTGGGGCCCTCACCCGAATACATCATGTTTTTTAACTCCAGCCCGAGATTAACAGATTGCTGGCTGAACGGAGTCTTTTTATACCACTAGTCCATGGGGAAATTCTTCAACAAAAATGCTTTTCAGATCACATTTGCAATTCATATACTCTATGAACAGGATTCTATTAATTGAACACTGGAAAAAATCCCTAATTATTGCATCTCTTATTAATGACCTTCATGCCTCTACAATAGGCAAACCAGCAATGTTCAGTAGCAGTGTACATTCTCAGTTTTCTCACTGTGGTTTCTGTAAAACTGCTCTTCAAATGGTTATTTTTTCCTAAGGATTTCTACATTTAGATGACAAATCAAGCTTCTCTAATTGCCAAATTGTATCTACTCCTTCGCTAAGAGATACCTCATAGAGCTTCTGAGTCAGAGTAACCAGGCAACCCTCAGCCTCTAGACCAGGAGGCAAAGAAAAACGTGTATTCCTGCAGCAAGAAGAAAAATTATCATTTCAATCTCGATTCAAAAATTTGTCATAATAGAAATAATGTTTGCTGTGACTCAAACATTTCAAGGAGCAATATAAATCCTCAGGCTCAAGATGTCCCAGCCAGAAGCTGAGGGGGTTTCTTGCCAGTTCTCCCAGTGCTGCTGGGCACACTGGATGCCTGGTAAGAACTGGTGAGGCAGCTCTGGGCCTCTGAGCTCCAGCATGTATTCCTCTTAACTGTGTAAAGTCATACCAGGGAGATACCAAATGACAATCTGTTGTTTTTCCTGGGCAGAAATCCCCTGATGGTCCAGTCCAAGCCAAGTCTTTATAGTGCAAATTTCTGCAAACTCCAATGATTTCTTTCCACCAAGGACACATGCGTAAGTCCAGCTGTGCTTTGATGCTCTGAGAGTTATCCAGTGACTTGACAAAGACCTCAAAATCATAATTATTAAAAAATCCCAAACAACAGCCCTACAAATAATTATTTCTATACATAAACATATTCTTGGAAGAAGAAGCAAGAGGAAAGGACCATCAGCACTGGTGATGGTTCAGAAGGGGGCTAAAATGGAAAATTAAGGCATTTCTTGGGGTGCTGCCCCACCCTGGGGAGTGCTGCCTGTCATGTGGGCAATGCAAAGAGAAGTGATGCCATGACTTCAGCAAAGAAAGCAGCAGGCTGGAGGGCCAGATATTCAGTGGTGATTGTGTGCTTGTCCCTCTCTCCGAGCTGGGCATCTCCCACAGCTTGGCAGTTGGGAGGCAGAGATGAAATACACTTTGCAAAGCAGTTTAGGCCATCAAACCCCTGTCCTGATTGCTCTTGATTGGCTTGGCTGCTGGATGCAGAGTGCTAAAATAGCAGCAAAGTGGCAGATACTCCTCCCCCAAACTCTCCAACCTGCCCTTCTCTAAAAGGATGTGTATTTCCTGATGCCCAGCCTCCTCCCTGCTCACTTTGTGAAGCTTTTCCCTGACTTGTGGCTGTCAGTGGGTGACTTAGTGACTAGTGAATCTCTTTTCCATCTATGGCTGTGGTTTAAAGACTTTCATCCTAGTCCAAAGGTAATGCTCTCCTGCCTTTAAAAAGCTGACATGGCACCCCCAGATTATTCAACCGCACTCGGCCACCACGGGGTGCCTCAGGTTCAATTACACAAGACCATGAAATGTCTTGGCTACACTGCTCCCAGGGGAGCAATGATTTCTTCCAACGAATATCAGCACTTCACTGTGTTTTCCGAAAAGGAAAAATGCAGACTAAATACTGGAATTATCTTTGCATATACATGCTGCCTTTTAGTCCCATGTTATCAATGGTGGAGAGTTACCTTATGGCACATACCTCTAACAAAATCCTCTGGGACTACTAGTCCTAGCACCTGTTTGCTTCTCTGTTCTCTCCTTGGGGGATGCATCAGGAAGCAGCAGACTTCACTTTCGTGGTCCCTCTGGCTTCCTGTTCACACCCCTTTCCCTTTCCCTCTCCCTTTCCCTCTCCTTTTCCCTCTCCCTTCCTTTCACTTTTTTCTTCTGTTTCCCCTTTCCTCTCCTCCCCCCACCTCACCTCACATCTCCTCTCTTTTTTCTATCTCACACATGTCCAGTAGTCTCTTCCAGCCATGTACACTGGGCACTGGCCCAGGGACCTACACTGCAGCCTCTGCCACGGAATTCAATGTCCTCACAAATTAAAATGTGTCTACTCCGAGCATTCCCCCTTGTCCCCGTGAGGTAAGGAGGAAGAGCAGGAGAAGGAGGACAGGGCTCCAGTCGTGGATAGCAACCAGCTGCATGCTTGACCTCAGCCCTGGACCTCAGCTCCATTGATTTCATTGGAACATATACAGATGTTTCCATGATTTGCCAGGTAAAGGGATTTAGATATTTGTTAAAATGCATACATTAAGGCCTTAATTGTCCATTTGTTTTAAATAAAGCTGCTTCTAGAGTTAGATGTAGTTTGAGGCATTAAGGGGTGTGACTGGGCCTGATACTGAGTAATTTTTATTCCTGACGTTCTTAGAAGCACATACTGCATGCCTGTGTTGGCGTTGGGTGAAAAAACCACAGCATGAGAAACGCTGTGCTCCTGGTGTGTGACGCGCTCTGGGCAAGGGAGGGCAGGAGAGCGGGGAATATCCGAGAGGCAAACCTGATGGACGTGCAGAAGCCTTGGGGGCAGTGCCGGTCCTGGCAGCTGCGCTGGGCACGGCGGGCAAAGCCAAGGGGCTGTGCTGCCAGCGAGAGGGGCAGAGCCACGGGGCTGTGCTGCCAGGGAGAGGGGCAGAGTCACGGGGCTGGGCTATCAGCGAGAGGGGCAGAGCCACAGGGCTGCCAGCGAGAAGGGCAGAGTCACGGGGCTGCCAGCGGGAGGGGCAGAGCCACAGGGCTGTGCTGTCACCGAGAGGGGCAGAGTCACCGGCTGCCAGCGAGAGGGGCAGAGTCACGGGGCTGNTGCTCTGGGCAGCCTGGCTGGGCAAGGGAGGGCAGGGGAGCGGGGAATATCCGAGAGGCAAACCTGATGGACGTGCAGAAGCCTTGGGGGCAGTGCCGGTCCTGGCAGCTGCGCTGGGCACGGCGGGCAAAGCCAAGGGGCTGTGCTGCCAGCGAGAGGGGCAGAGCCACGGGGCTGTGCTGCCAGGGAGAGGGGCAGAGTCACGGGGCTGGGCTATCAGCGAGAGGGGCAGAGCCACAGGGCTGCCAGCGAGAAGGGCAGAGTCACGGGGCTGCCAGCGGGAGGGGCAGAGCCACAGGGCTGTGCTGTCACCGAGAGGGGCAGAGTCACCGGCTGCCAGCGAGAGGGGCAGAGTCACGGGGCTGTGCTGCCAGCGAGAGGGGCAGAGCCACAGGGCTGTCAGCGGGAGGGGCACGGGGCCCTCCCCGCGAACTCGCCGTGCCCGGGCACTGCAGCGCCGCGCAGCACCCAGTGTCACTTAGCACTGAAAACTGAATTCCAAGGACAATCCCTGAAAGCCGCGTTTGTGAGACGCGTGCCCCGCCCCGGCAGAGGCTCGGGCTCCCATTTTCGGGAGGATTCGCAGGCGAAGCGCGGGGAGGGCTCCACCTGGTGCCGCCGCGGCGCCGCTGCCGCAGTTCCGGCTGCTGCTCGGTGCTTTCGGCGCTCCTTCCACTCACCGTCTGCTTAGGAGGGCCCGAACAGTATTTTAAAGAAAGGCGTTTAAAGGAGAAAAATCCTTACAAAGTTTGCACGGGTACGTGCTGAACAATTTTAGCAAGACATTAATTTAACTCTTCAATGTATTTATCTTAAAGAACCACAAAATCCTATTTAGCACCTAAATAACATTTCCCCGTTTTTGTAGGTCCCGATACAGTTCAAGACTTTAAAAAACGCCTTTCAGTGCCAGTTCAATGCTTTATTAGGCACTCACTCAAACTCAAGCTTCCCCAAACCATATGATCAGGGTAAGGAATCTAAAGACTGCTTTATCAGCAAATGTCCCAAGCATTTGACATTTCTTAGTGAAACCTCCTGGATTTCTGCGATATTCAGTGCTCATAAAAGCAACTGAGTCAGATCAGTGGGTATTGGTGACAATATAGCCTTTTACCTATAATTAACTGTAATGGGGAAAGTTCCCCCAAGTGGTTTCCCAGTCTATTGCAACATGAAGTAAAAGATGTGGATGCCTGCAGAAAGAAAAATTCCTTTATTGACATGATGGTTACAAAATAACAAGAGGCAAGGTAAGTGAGTGTCTATCTAAGAATGCTATGCTGTATTTATGTCTCTTTACTGTTCTGCTCAGTTATTTCCAGGTGGCGTTTTGGTAGTCAGAATAAAAAGGAATTGCCTGTGCTTCCAGGAAGGTGTTTTACACCTTGGTTTTAGGAGGTGAGCATGCAGGGAAGTACAGTGTTACAAGGGCTGCCCCTTGGCCCCAGCTGCAGCAGGTGAGCACAGGCACTGAGAGCCAAGTGCTCAGCCCTGGTGCAGAGAACTGTGTGGGCAGGCACTTTGACACACCTGTGAGGCACCCCCTCTTCGAGCAGGCATGGGATGGGAAGAGCAAGTCACCACAGCATACCACTGTTTGCAAGCACTGAACAGCAAAGGATAAAGAACAGGGGGAAAAAAAATAACATGGGGGCTTAAAAGACTCTTACAAACTTCAGCATGCTCTGCTGTAGGTCCTGTCTGCTGCTTCTTTTGCTCCTGTGGGCAACTAGATGGACTTCCAGGGCCCAGCTTGGGTGCAAGGCATGGGAGGTTCAAGGAAGCTCATCACACAACTAAACCACGGCATCTGTGTTTTCTGAGACCCTGCAAGTAAAGAATGCCAGCGAAAAGGTTTGACATCTAGGATAATGTGTCTGTTTGTCTAAGGTACGGGCTCACAAGCACCACACTTCCTACCTCCCATAAAATCATCTTCTCAAACAAGAATAGAAGCAGAGAGAAAAGGAACAGCATCTATCTGAGCAACACGTGCAGCTCTGGGGGGGTCTCATCATAAAAGCAGAAGTTAGCCTTTGTCAAAATACACAGGGTAAAAGAATGAAAAGTAGAGCAGAGGCAGTGAGGATGTCACACCTGGAATACATCAGCTCCCTATGACTTCTATGCTTATCCTCTTACTCCAAGAGGGCATTTAGCCTACAAGTTACTGAGCACGAACGTAGGATTGAAAAATGGAGGATTTAATTTTAAACAAATAGTCGAAGTTCTAATAGCAAATTTCAGCTGGAATCTTTGCATTTTGATTTTCCTAAGTTAGACAAGAGCAATGTCAGGGATAGGCTGAGCATGGCACAGGCACAGACATGGACACAACAGAAATACCAAGGACGACTGGACAGATATGCACATCATCTTAGAGTTCGTGACTCTAGAATATTCCCTGTCTTTCTCTAATGTAAGTTAAAATAGGTTACAGTGTTCCTGTAACAGTAGCAGTGCAGGAATACTCTTTATTAACACTGATTTTTTTTTTTTAGATTTTAATTTCTGAAAAGATTAACACCAGGCCCATTGGAAACTAGACTTTTCAAAAGGATGCAATGATTCATACGTTCGTATTTTGATCTACTCAAATAAAGATCCATCCTTAGATTTGAGAAAACATGACTGATCTTTTATCCAAGAGGCAGAGGCAGAACGAGGAGGGAAGGTGGAGGTGCTTGTGTGGACGTGAAGAGGGACCAGGTCTCCAGGCACTCTGCCTGCCATGGCTGCCTATGTTGCCAACTCATAGAGCCAGTCCTGCCAGGGATATGAAAGAAAACAGCCAATTTTCTGCAATCTCCATCAAATCCAACTCCCTGGCTTTTTAACAGGAGCTAAGAAACTGATGACAATGCAAAGAAATATCTTTGACATTGTAAAAAAATGACTGTGAAAGACAAAGAAACAAGCAGATCACAATGCATCTATGAGCCACTCAACAACACATAATTTGGTATCACTGCTTGAACAGCACAGAAATCCATCTAGCACCCACACTCTTATCAGCAGGGTTAGAGAGCTCAAGCTTCTGTGTTATCTCTTCCTTTCAAAATCAGACCTTTGTGAGTGCATTCTTTGGATATACATAGCACCTCTCTTTCTTTTTTTATCAGATCAGCAATTTCTGCACCTGAGACCCCGATCCCAGAGTCAAAATCTCTCATTTCCAGGAAAGAAGGGCTCCATCACACATAATGGTTATTTAGGAAGACAAACACTATGACTCCAAATATCCTCCCTTGCTTCCTTTTTACCTCCAGATTTTATTGCTGAGCACCATGTCGTTCAGTGTGGGATATTCCTCTGCTCAGTTAGGGTCAGCTGTCCCAGCTCTGCCCCTCCCCAGCATCTTGGTCAGTGTCAGCACACTTGCTGAGGGGGGAGCATGAGGAAAAAGAGCAGGTATAGAAGATAGGGGATTTTTGCAAGTGCTACTCAGCAACAACCAAAACATTGGTGTGTTATCAACACTGTTTCGGTCTCAAATCCAAAACACAGCACCATATGGACTGCTATGAAGAAAATTAACTCCATCACAGCCATCACAGCCAAAATCAGTACACACAGAGAGGACATTTGTGATGCCTACAGTACCCATTTATGGATGATCATTCCTACTTCTATTACCATCACTCAGCACAAATTATCATTTGCAAGTTGCCCTCCAGCATTCTGTAGTAGACAAGCAATGAAATTGCTCCAGTGGTTGCTCCCCTAATCCAAAACTGGAATTTAGTCAATGGCAACATTATGTAGACATTCTGCTTCCTTTGCAAACTTAGAACAGCCCTTGAGAAATTAATACCACCACACCTTCCTACACTGACTGTTCTGAACACTCACAAGCAGAGAAACAGTATATGGATCTGGATTTGCTGATCAGAAAGCCAGTCTGGCCAGCTCAGCATTGCTTCCTCAGGAGTGTAGGCAAATTTGCTGATAGAATAAACCAAACCAGATAAGAGGCCTTTAGTCTAGTCTGGTAGTAATTATAAACTTCCCTGAAAACTAACACTCATCTCAGGTAAAATTCATGCCTATTGGAAGCTGTTTGCCATCAGGTATAACTCGTAAAGCCTTTTTGGAGAAAATATTCATACTTTACATCTCTTCTCAAAGCCAGATAGGTGTTAATGCCATCACAGCACACTTGTATCACAGGCAACTGGTGACAGGTGATGGCTGGTGCTCCTGTGGTGAGGAGCAGGGAGCAGGTGGTAGCTCAGCAAACACACACCTAGTTCAGCTGTGTTCACACTAGGAGGCCTTTGCTGATGAGTGAGCACCACTGTCCTGCCGTGATACAGAGACAGTGAGCTGCAGGTTTCCCTGGGTACCAGATGGAGTCTTGAACTGGTGTGAATCAAGTGCTTTGAGTTGGAGTAGTTAGAAATGGAGTTCAGACCATTTCACTGCCAGTTAGTTACTGACAAAAGAGCCAAACAAACAGAAGAGAAAGCTACATTGCCCAGTTTTTGAGAGCTCCTAACAAAATACAATATTCTCCAAAGGCCAGGAGATGGAGGGGTAACTCCCAATGAAAGCACCACTGTAGATGGCAAAGTTCCATAAAAGACTGAAAATTATAAAATTTTGCTTAAGCAGCATTTTCTGTGTTTAATGTTTCAATCACTCCACTAGCCATTTATTTTAAACATAAGGTTTTTCTTGCTAAATGCTAAAGTTGCCCAGCTAATCATGGATATGTGTGCAGTACAAAGATAACTGCACTTGGGGCTCAGATGCAGCCTCCACCAAGCACAAAGCCTCCATTCAACCAATGCAATGACAGAAGTTCTCATTAACTGAAACTGCAGCATGACATGGGGAATCAGCAAGGATGTCCAGGAGTGCATTTGTCCTCAGAGGTGCTGGTCACTTACAGCCCCAAGTGATAATAGTTCAGTGCTTGTGATATCCAGGCCCTGCAAGGTTTCCAGAAGAGGGAGAACTCTACACTTCATTCAGGATGGGATTCAGCTTATGTCTGAGACATCAAAATGTGGATGCCAGTGAGCACTGCACTCCACTAATTTCATCTGCACCAGGATGAGAGGGCACATAGGTGCCTGACCCAGTCCCATGTCCATAGTCCTGAACAACCAACATGGCTGTGGGCAGTGGAGCAGAGAGGGATGTATCCCACTCTTCCAGAGAAACCAAATCTGTGACAGCCTCAGCTGCACCGTATGCTTCATCAACATTATTGACTCCATCTGCTATAACACAGCTCTCATACTTAGCTCACAGAAAAATATCTGTGTTTGCATTTGTATGAACCTCATGCTGCATCCCACTCCCCCAAAGGTGCAGGTCATCAAAGACAATCAAGCTACAGACTTCCAGCTTAATTATAGAGCAGCATGTAAATTTAGGAGAGGATAACTCAAACAGCTTGATAAAGGATGATAAAACACCATGGTAAAGGATGCGTAAACTCTTCTTAGAGCTGCAAGGCTTCTTTATTTTCCTTAAAATTAAGAATAAATAAATCAGTTTCTTTCTGCATCGAGGACATCTAGAGGACTATGCCACTTGCTTTCTCCGTTGCATAGCATAAGCCAGATCATGACTGTTTCACCTGCCATTGGGATGCCATGCAGACAATGCACACTAACCTACTCCCAGATGGTGCGTGACTGTCAGAAGACAACAGGATGAGCCTTTCTCCCTGGCTGACCTCAGTGATGCTCTTGCACTCAGGCAGCAAAACTGCAACTGGCTTCCTCATTGAAAGGCTGCAGAAAAAAATGAAACAAAGGCAAGCTGCTGCGCTGAGGAGATGCCAGCATGGCCAGAACACTGTTGCCAAGTGAGTGTGATTCCAGCTGCAAAATATACTAGCTAGCCATCATTTTAAAGTAGCACCCCAAGATACTAAATTCCATCTTGTATCTTAAATATGTTTTGTGCTATCACTAAGATGGAGCTAGCCTAGATAGCTCTTCCTTTGACAGCCCATGTTGTTTTCTGCAAAGCCCAGAACACAAATACAGCATGCTGAGAGTGCCACATATGAAACTAGTAACTGAAAAAGCTCCACGCTAAATGTTTGCTCCTAAAATTGGTGCATCTCTGTACAGGTGTAAAGTAGGTGACTAAATGTTCTAGGACATGTGGCATGGTGAGTCTAAATCAGGTGCTGTAATCACCCATTTGCTTATCCTTATGGGTATTCAGTCTAAGTGATTCAACATTCTGAAATGTGCCAGCTGTGAGCATGGGTGCCTTGCAGCTCTACAATATAGATTTATGAGGCATTTTGGTTTCCTTCTTGTACTATACCACCAGATGTGTGAGCACTGCCCTTGCTGGCTGCCCTGTCAGTATTCTGATACCATTCACTCTTTGGCTGAAGGTGAATCACAGCAAACTCATCAGAGCTTTATCAGATTATACATGAGGTTCTGGATTCCTAAGCAGATGAAATTGGTGATAAACATGCGAAGTTCAACAAATTTCGAATTCTTACACCAGGCAGCATCTGCTGATACTTAAACGGCATCTACTTGTCCACGATAACCAGGGCATTTTGCTTCAGGCTTGTGTATGTAGAAGGAGGAAAACAGAGCCATCAGCAAATGTAACTACTCACGAAGGTGCCAGTTCCCTTTCCCCTCTGGCTGGACAAGAGATGTGAGCTATGAGGTTTGAAGGACCAATTGCACCTGCTGTAGCACCTGACAGAGCTGGCAAAGTGACAGCATCCCCACAAACTGTGGATTTGTCCCCCCACGCAAGGGGCAGCACTGCCTCTGGGCAGCAGTGAGACCATCTGACCAGCACAGGAGCACTTACAGCTACAGGGTAACTTATAGTTAGTTACCAGTTCTTATAAATTGTGGATTTCTGCTCAGCTACTGCTACAAACTGGTCCTGACTTACTGAAAACTTCATTTCACTTTGAGTAAGAAATAAAAATTGCCTGTTATTCATGTACTTGAGGATGCTCTCAGGCTTATTGGATTCATTCGAATGCTGAATAGACTTAATGGATGTTTTCCAAATGAACAGAACTTTAGGATAATTAAAAACTCCAAAGGGAAGCAAGTTATCAATGGTATCACAGTTGCTTAGAACAGGCTAGTTAGATACAGACTAATACTTCCACAAGGCTGTATATGCCATCCAAAACAAAAAACTTATATTTTGCATAAAAGTCACAGCATTTCAGTACTTTCTGCAACATCCATAAATATTTTGAAAGTTAAGTATTGAAAAATATGGTGTCATCCTCCAAATTACGAGAATGCATTTCAAATATTGCAGTTGAGGATTTTTAAAATTATTTTTGGCTAAAATTTATAAAATAAAGCAGAAAGTAAAATGCTGATGATGTCTCTTATCTCTAGGAATCTAGATTTTAGAAGAATGCAAAATATTAAATGAAAGCTGAAGAACTTGTGAGAGTTGTCAGAGTGCAGGTAAAACACTGTATAAACAGATACATACAACTATACAAACTTTGTCAGGCTGAGCAAAATGCTGTTTTGACATGATAAGAAGTTAAACTAAATTACATAAAGCAGTTGAAAATCTTTTCTTTAAGGCTGGCATATCCCCTTTGTGCCCTGAAAATGTAAAAATGAGGTAATCTATTAGCTCACCGCTCACTGTGACATCAGTTTCAGTCCCTACCACCAGCTCCAGCATCCCACACATGTCTCCCTGTCAGCCTTCTACTGCCCTCAGACACTTCACTCTTGACAACATTTCTTCTTAACAGTCAATTTATTACATAGCTGCCATGGAACTTTGTGCTGAAATAGCAGTTTCTGCTTGAAGAGACTGAGGTTTTGGGTTGTTTCCCTGCTCTGCAGTAGCCTGGTATCTTCCACAGGGACCTCCCAGGATCACACACTGTCAAAGCCAAGGATTTCGTGGAGGTAAAGCTGCCTGGATGACATGGTGTCTCCCTGTGGGAAGCTTCCTTCTAGTCAGCAGTGCAAAGGAAAGCCCTTTTGGTGTCATTCCACCTGGCACATCATTTGTGCAGCAGTTGAATGGATTCATAAAGTCACAAGTGCAGTTTCTGTATGACTTGAGGCAGGAGGCCAGGGAAGAGGAGCTCCCACCCTGGGGTTTTGAATCTGTAAGCAGTAATAGCAGCACATCTCTGTTGTATGCCTGGGTAAGGGTAAGTGCTGATATCTTACACTTTAATTAAAGTCAAAGTCCCAGAAGACTCAGGCTGCAAGGTCTGACCCACTTTCCTTCCAAGAGCACTAAAGAGCTAGTTTGAAGACTTACTTGCACTTGGCCTGCCATGTGCCTCCAGTTGTATCATTGCAAGGAAATCTGCAGCATTTCCAGGCTCAGAATAACTGGGAGGGGACTCTGTTCCAGGAAAGCCTGATCCACTGGAGTGAAGCTGAAGTCAGTGGTACACATGAAGGGGAAGGTTTGCAAAATCAAACTTTTAAAATGCAGGTAACCAAAACAAGTGAGATTTCTTATCTCTCCAGGGTCTCTCTAAGTGATTGCCTTTTTTGTGGTAATGTCATCTATTCTGTTTTCCTGCTATAAGAAACAAGTGATTTTTGTAACTCTTGCCTTTTTCCTGCTGTCATGTAATCATACAGCTTTTCTACAGTTCAGCAGCTCTGCTGTAGGTAATAGCATTCATGTAGGTTTTTAGGCAGACAAAGGCAATAATTAAAGAGAATACAGATCATGAAGTCTATTTCTCTTGGCACTGCTATGACAAGCTGAGTGACTATTTTGTTTCACCTTAGTTGCATTGATTAAAATGGGAAAATGTTCCAGTGAGAGGCTCTCTCCTGCCTATTTATTAGGGTTCATTCAGGCAGGTGATGGCCCATCTCTAATGCTGAATCCTCTGTTGCTTCATTTGAATTCCTCCTTTGGCAAAAGGAGGATCTTAACCCTTAGAAATAATTTTGAGAACTGAAGAAAAGCAGTGCAGTACAATGAAAAACCCAATTAAGCTAATCAAGTAATAGAATTAGATGAATACGTTCACCTGAATGCAGGAAGTCACCATGACTATGACATTTTGACTTGAACAGCTTCTAGCCCACATTTTTCAGATTGCCAAGTTCATTTTGTGCTGCTCAAAAGGTACAAAATTCATCTGACAGCAGGTGACACAAGGATGTAAGAACTTGCCTGAATGTGTTAGGTTCACTACAGTAGCAGAACAAGTTTATGCCAAGGAACAAAGGGCTATATAAGAGTTAAGAATAGGAAAGGTGAGTGACTTTCTCCCTGGATCCTTCAACTAAAAAGAGAGTATGCCACTGAAGACATTGCAATAGAGTATCTGCTAAATAAGCCTCTGAGGTTCAGGAAGCCCTGAAGACACAGATCCAGGTGACAGGCAGCAGTGTCACCTTGATGCTGCAGTCTGTGCTGCTTGCATGAAATATGGAGGACTTCTGACCATATTGTGTCAGCAGCTAACAGCAAAACCCATGCAGAGCTGCTTTCACACCCCACAGCTGGACCTCTGAAGTAAAAGCCCTTCCAGGTATTTTCAGCTACAGTTGAGAAAGAGCTGTGGTGGATCTCTGGTGGCTTCTAGAGCTGAGGAGGAAGAGCATGAAAAGCCTTCGCACCCAAAAGGAGACTACCAATTTCCGTGTGTTATGGGCTTCAGGGATGTATGGTTGTGATGAGGCAGTGTTGCCAGAGTAAACAACTGCCTGCATCCACCATGATTCCAAATCCAGCTACTTAGAAATTTCAGCTGTATGAGATAGTGGTGTGTGTTTGGGCAGCCCAGCCTGCCCTGGGATTGCACAGCACAACTACCACCCCAGCACTGCTCTTCTCTGGTTGAGTGCAGAAATGGAGTTTCTATATACCTTTTGGTGCCAAATGTCATCTTGACTACATTAAGCTGAATATTACAGATTACTTCTATCAATGGACTGCACATACAGACACTTGTGGTGCAGCAGGTGAGTGTTTGGCATATGGAGGCATGGGGATCCTATTTGCCCATCCCCATAACAGGAGTCCAGATCCCCACCTACCCATTGAGGCTGATGCAGTTGCAGCTTTGGCTCACCCTGTACTTACAGCTCTTACAGAAAACTATTTTGTTTTATTAGCAATTGGTTTAGGGGTGAGTTTTCTGCATTTCCATGATAAGAACAATTATCAATTGTTTGTGTACTGTCCGTTTCTAATGCAGAACCCAGTTACAGCAATGAAAAAGAGTGTGTCAGAAAGTACCAGCAAATTATACCAAAGAAATCTCAAGATGGTTTCACAAGTCATTGTTATCATCATATGAGGTCAGGAGAAAACTGATTTGTTTAGTGACACATTGTTTGATTTAGCAGCTGAGTGACTCACACCAAATTGAAGATTTGTTGCTACACTGAATGCTTAATTGCAAAGATAAGCCCTGCTGTTAGTTCAAAGATAGTGTGTAGGCTGGGATGAGCAGATGCCAAAATCATGAAGACAATTACTGAAGTTTAAATTATAAAGTCTGAATTGAAAGCTGTGATTAAATAAGGACTGTTCTTCATTAATCACTATTTAGGTTTTCCCCCTCTTTGTTTCATTCTTCACTTTGACAGAACCAACCCTACAGAGAGGACCTGAAGCAGAGCTAAATATCAGAGTCTGATCTGAATCTAGGTTACATGGATCCTCCATTTCCACCATGTAATTAACATCAGTAAAGCTACCCAGGTGCACAAGTAATCAGAATTTTGGCCTTATTCATTCACTTATTCTAAGATGGGTTGACAGCATGCAGACCTCTCCCATCACCTCTGTGCCCTGTGCTTGTCCCAAAAGGCATGTATATGGGCATCACATAAACTGTTCCATGTAATTACTGATGCTCACTCCTTCCTCACTTGCTGCCTCTGGTGCAAACAGGAGCATCTTAGTTAAGCACCCAACATGAGCACAGGCTCAGTGGTAGAGGAGTCTGCAGGAGCATGGAAAAAATGGGGTGCTGAGATGGGTGCAGCTGGAGCCCTCTTACTGGGGCTGCCTGGGGCTGGACAGTGGGACAGTAGAGGAGGAAGAAGAGCCAATTTTCTTCTCTAAAGTGTCAGTTTCAGAAGTGGTGGCAGGGACACCTGTTTCTTAACAGGGAGCTGAAAGTCTTGTCTGTGTCCCTATGTCCTTGGGGATTTAAAAGGGAGATAACAAAGATAAAGCTCTCTCTGGAGAATCAATTACATACATTTAATCTAATAATCTTAATTTTTCACCTGGTAAATTCATGAATTACATAAAGCATGGGGGCAGGAACAGTGTATTTGGTTAAATCTGAGGCTCCTGGCCTCATCTGCCTTGCAGCTGAAGGGTCAGCACCAGCTGTAGCCCAGCATTGCTGCTGCAACACCTCATGGAGAGCAGCCTCATCTCCCACCACAAGTCCTCTGTAGAGCCACCTCTTGCAGATCTCCTGCCCACCCTCCTGCTGTGGTGTCTTCCCCAACTCTTCACTTCAGGATCTCACAGTAAGGCCATCACCTGGGCATCACGGATGGCAGAGGTCCCCCCAGCACACTGAGGGGTCCATTTGGGTTTGGCCCCTTTGGTGCAGCAGATGGGCACAGGGATTCCCCACAGTGGGTTGACAGGATGAGGGACTCCCATTGCCCCTGGGGAGCCCTGGGCAGCAGAAATGGCCGAGATGCCCCTGCGACACCTCCTTCCCACGGGAGGGCACATGATGCAGAAAGTCCTCCTCGCTGCTGCGATCTCCTTGCTTTGCTCACCAGCAGATGGGGTAATGTCTGACACCAGCAGCAGCTCGAGGTATAAAACAGGAAAAGCTTAATTATTCACGCAGGAGAGCCCGGATGATCCCCGCTCCACTCCCGCCTCCGCTGTGAGGGATTCCTGCTGTCTGCTGCCCGCTCGGGCACAGCCAGGCACATTCGCCGTGCACGCACGTAGCAGAAATGTCTGGGGCTGACAGGAGCAAAGGTACGAAGTGTGATACCGTAGTGGCGCAACTCCCGTCGACGCAATTAATGCCGTGTTTGCAGAGACGCTGCTCGTGCTCGTTGCTGGCCCGCGAGCTCCAGCACGGGGTGGCAGCTCCGCAGCCAGGGGTGCCTGGTGCGGGATCGCCCCGTCCTGCGCGTCAGGAAACGTGTCTGTCACAGCGCTGCCCGTTTGTTTTTCTGAAGCAGACGGGCTTAAAAATGCCTTCTGCACTTTCCTCAGCCAAGAGGAGAGGATACAAGCTGCTAATTCCCATGGCTCCCCAAGGAGCAACAGCAGGGCCGTGCGGCTGCTGTCCGCGGGGCAGCTCGGCTCCGCTGCTGATCCCGCAGCACAGTTTTGCTCGGGGTAAAACTAGAAGAGGTATTTAAACAAGGTAAGCACACAGTGAAAGCTACGAATAGACATCATCAATAAAATAAACCCCAAAGCTGTTGGCTGAAATCCCATAAAATGGGCGCCAGGAAAGATGCAGACATAGGTTTGGGATGCTGTGGGACTGACATTGCGTGGTTTATGTCATAAACCGAGACACACTGAGGGGAGGGGAGGTGGTTCTCAGTGTGCCTGCGCGGAGTCTCTGGCTGTGACCACAGACCCAAACCTGCGCGATGATGGAGTCCTTCATCTGCAGAGGGCACCCCAAGCACACCCCACTGCTCTCATCACATCCCAGATCGGACCTCAACAGCTATCGTAGTTTTATGGAAGTTACAGACAATAATATTTATTATCAGCACAAAGACAACAGTCATCTTTTCCCATTGCTTTGGGGAAGATTAAATAAGGAGGCATGAGTTCATGGAAGTAAGGAAGAAAAGCGATAATTGGTTTGATTCAGAAGTCATGGGTTTGGGGGTAAATTACAAAGCAAAGCTTTTCTTTTTTTTCCTGAGAGAAGGTACACAACTGCATTGGGTGAATCATTCCTCCCAAGGGAAAAATAGTGGGGTGAGAGCCTCCCTACTGCGCCTCTGACTGTGCTGTCTGTCCCAGTTATTCCCGTGAAATCACAATGTTGGCTGCAGGGCTTGTTCTCTCTTGCAAATAGATTAGGCTGCTGGCGTTTAAGCTTATTGGAGATATTGCCTTCAGCTCGCAGGATTACCTTATCAGCAGCAACCAGATGGAGCGTATCAGGGCCGTGCCAGTCATTCCACACCTGTTGATCCTATGTGAAAGCCAAAAAATTAATTGCTTAGAAATGTAAAAGCAAAAACTAAAGTCATGGAGAAAAAAAAATTAAAGGCGTAAAGCGGGGAAGGCTGAGAACTTCTTGCCTGAAACTGGTATCAGTGTCAGCACATTTTGGAGGATGTCTTATGTGGCATCTGATGCAGTTTGCAAACGCAAAAAGGTGGAGACCCCAGAGAGCAGGTATTTTTGGAAAGAAATACCTATTTAGCGGCTACCAGCCGTGCTTAATTTGCACGTATATGACTCATGGAGATAACAGCAAATGCAAGAAGCTTTCTAAAAGGATGCAGCACACGGATGCTGTCAGCTTTGCCCTCTCGGGGTGTCGCTTCTCCTCCACGAGACGCTTCCAGCGGGGCTGGGGCTCCCTGGCGTGTGGCCTCGGCGGGCGAGGAGCCGCGAGGAGGAGCTCCCGTATCGGCTCAGTCCCGGCGCAGGGCGGGCTGTGCCTGTGTCCATGTCCCGACCCTCCTGCGCTGTGCAGAGTGAAGAACAGCGGGGCTCAGCTCCCCGCCCGTGACAATCTCCAAATGCTCGAGTGTGAAGAGGATTAGATCTCCACGGCTGCCACGGGAATGTGTACCATGAAACAGCTTGGGAGTAAACACATGAGAGCAGGATCAGGCTTGTTCCATCGTCTGTAAAGCACATTTTCGGTGATGGAAATAATGTCAACGAATTAGGGGAAAATGCATAAAATTATGGATATAGAAAACCTGACATTTTTAGCGTTGCCTTCTGCCCTGAGAAGCCCCAGAGCTGGAGAGAAGTGAGGGTACAGAGATGTCACTCAGCTCCCTGCAGCCGTGTGGCCTCGTGCAACCACGGCAGCAGCACTGGAGGAGGTAGAGGGGTGGCATCTCCCCCTGCCACACAGCTCGCACGTCTCTCTGAGCACTCTGCATGCTGCTTAATTTTATACACGTAATTTCGATGCAGCTCTGTGCCTGTCAGGTACACGGGCTGTGGCTAGGCAGGCGGCACAGCAGCCTCGGCTGGATCGCAGGCGCCGACAGGCACCGCGCCCGCGGGGTGCGCTGAGCTCGGCGGGGGAACACGGGCTGGAGCCGCGGGGCAAGGGGTGCCCGAGGCTGCCTGGCAGGTACAAACCTCCTGGTGGAATCAAAATAAAACCGAGAAGATGCAGCTAGTGTGCCTGTACACACACTGCGGAGTCAAGTTTCCTTCCTCTGTCTCTGAAGGTACCAGTAGCCCGAAGACGGAGGTGATATCAGACAGAGATTGTGCAGTGGAGAAATGGGGGAATTGCGTATCATGCCCCAAGGGAGCCCCACTCCAAGCAATTACCCTAGAAAACCTTATTTTTGGAAATGTCTTGTAATTTGGATTCCCTGAAACTAACATTGCATGATTCAGACATTTTGCTGTGACCTACCAAATGACAGTAGTGTTTCCACAGTGCTTTATTTACGTATACAGAATGAAAATAGCACTGGCTAGAAACAGCAGGGACTGAGGAGTGCTCCTACTCAATTTGCACAGCACGCATTATTCTGCCTAGTGGTTTTAGCATCATTTTTAATTAAAATTGGCAAATCTCTTAGGCCAGCATGCATTCACGATCTTTAGCCCCAAATTTGTTAACTCCTCACTGGAATAATTAGACTTTAATTCTCAAGCTTTGTCCCTTCTTTTAATTTTCTCCCATGACATGATACAAACAACTATCAGAAATTTCTCATTCTCCTTGTTTACACTGTTCCTTGAAATTCTTATGGGTTGTGAGATGGAAAACAGTTATCAGAGATGAACTATTTTCATGCAAATAGAGGACCACTTTCTTAGCATTGTATTTCATGTCCTGTCCTAGATAACAGCAGTTTTGTTGTGCTCAATATACCAGATAAACCTCTGGGAGCTAGGGACTATGCTGAAGCTCAGGTCTAGGTACCAGCCACTGACAGAAATACACTTTTTTTCACCTAAGCTGCAACACTAATAATGAAATGGCACCAGAAGCCTTGCTGGGTACAGCAATGCCACTGTCCATACTGCCAAATTGTTGGATCAGCTTCTGGTGTGTTTTCAATGGGAGCTATGAAGGACTCTCTGTTCCTGAGAAGGGAAGATAGTTGAGCTTCTGATGGGCAGTTTGATGTGAGTCACATGGCAGGCCTTTTCTGGCATATTTAGCATTAGGGAAATATGTAGAAAGTTGGCTCAAAGATCGTTAGTAGTGAAGTTTATGTAGAAATGATCCACATACTGTTTAAGAAAAACTGCTGTAGAGGTGTCTATACCAGGAAGAATGGGTAGGATTCTTTTTGTATGAATGGTCTCTCAAGGCTCCTGCAGTGTTACTTGGCAGAAATAGGTGCCTGACCTATCTGCTAGAAGTGCTCTTTCAGTTGGGATGAATCACTTTCCTGGAACTGCCTGTTCCTCTCCACTGACTTTAAAGACAGTTATTTGTCTTCATTTGGCCAGCTAAATACCACCTCAGGCAACTGATAGGGGACGAAAAAAAGCTTTTTCCTTTATAAGAAATAGGGCCTGAATTTCTCACTGACTCTTAGAACAGAAGGTGCCTGATTTAGGTGTAGTCTCTGCATGCTGCTCTGTACAGTGGAGGGAAGCAGACACCTTAAGGGTAATCCTGATTTATGGGCAGCACTGCCCAGGCAGTGCCCAGTGCTCTGGGCTGCAGACAGACAAACACCAGTGGATGCTGCAGCTCTGTAGGCAGCTCACTCCTCCACCCCAACATGGGTGCAGTCAGGCCAGATGAAGTGAGTTAAAATAATTCTCAGGAAATAAAGCAAATGGAAGCAAAAAAGAAAACAAAAAATCCCCAACCCCAAAACAAACAAAAAAAAACCCACCAAAAAACAAAATAACCCCAAACAAAACAAAAACAAAACCCCAAAAGACCACCAAACAAGGAAACACCATTGGAAATGTATTGACACAGCTCTGCCATGCTGTACATCTCCCACAGCAGAAAGCAATCCTTCACAGAAAAGATACCTCTTAGAGTTCTGCAAAAGGACCCATAAACACAGTCGTTGTAAAATAGTCATCAAAAATGTGAGAGCAAACAGGTTGCAATTCTTGTGCAGAAGAGAATATAAATACACATGTTTATTTACCAAACATTATCTGTCAAAAAGATCACAGTAAGATTCTTTTCTTTCATGAAACAACAGTGACATCCAGTGGTACTGTAGGTGTAGCCAAAGAAAGATAAAGCCTTTCATCCCAGGACATGCTCCCTCACCCTGGAACAGGCTTCCTGCACCCCAGTCCCTTGGAGGCGGCTGGCAGGACATAGGCAGCTCCAGCTGTCCACAGTCTGGAGGAGCACATTTTTAAGGGATGAACCTGTAAAGGAAAAGAGAGGGGGAAAAAACCGTGTTTTCAGAGCACAGAGTGAGAACATATGCATTTCAGAGACTTTGTAATTGCATAAATAGGTTAAAAAAATCAGCCTGTTTTCAGAAAAACAGCATCTGCATGTCAGAGTCTACTTCTGTGTAAACAATTGCATCCTATGAAAAACCTACTCCTAGGCACTTAATTTCACTTGCTCTAAGACATAATTAAAATTGCCTTTTTATTTTCTTTAATTTCCCCTCCATTTTCGTTTTCTGTACTAATTTATAGCCTTTTTAAAAATATTTTCCTTGGGCTTTCTCTCTAATCTCTTCCAATTTCCCTTTATTTTTCTACCATTTAGATTTGGATTGGCTCAATTAAATTTTCTGTTCTACTTCTGACTGATTCTCCTGAATAAGCACTCAGAGAGCATCTGCCTCTCTCTGCTGTCATTTTGACTTACTTCCTTATCACTTTCCATTGATTTTCCCATAGGACTTAATTTTAATCCAATTTACAGTGTCGTTAATCTGGGTAGTTTCTTTTAGTTAGATTTAGATTCCAACTAATTTCCTTTCCATTGACAACTGTCCAACTTTCTCCATTTAAATAATTGTACTCACTCTGTCTCGGTCAGGCTGTTCCCTTTCCAGCTGGGGCTTGCTGGCTTTCGGCTGCTGCTGGCTGGAAAGCAGAGGGAAGGACTGACTGGCTGGGAGATCAGGTGGCAGGAGGCAGAGCATCGCAGGCAGACACCCTTCCCACCGTGGGTTTCAGCTATGTAGTTGTGGCAAGAGCAAGCAGTGGGAATGCAAATCTTTCCTCTGTGCCAGCATCCCTGGCAATCTCCACGCAGAGTCCCACTGGATGTGGGAGCACAGTGCCAGAGGTGATCAGTTCAATGAGGTCCTGAGGGACATCAGATCCAGCTTCCCACGGACACTGGTGGGAGTCAGGCTCTGTCTATGTGGGTCTGCCACTCCTTTGGTTTGTCAAGGAAGAATTTTTTGCCAGGGCACATGGAAAGAGACATTAACTAGTGGTCTCAAGCCAGTACTCAGTAATAAAAGCATTTGCAATCCTCTCCCTCATCCCCAAGTACACAATGTGTATTCTGGTTTCTGCAGTAAAATGGTCAAAATTTGTTTTGCCCTTTGTCAGGCATAAAGCTACAGTGAGCTGTGAATGCTCTTCTCTCCAGGGTAACTCCAGAAGGTATTTGTAACTGTATGATGCTCTTCTTACTTTGATTTCTTTTTCTTCGGTCTTATTTTTCTTGCACAATTTTCCCATCTGATTCCTTCTTTGAAATGTAAATAAAAAAGCTATTTTATCAGATCTATTTGGGAAATCATAAATGCTCTTATCTCTAATAGCCTAACCACACATTTGGGGAAAAAAACCCACACTGTAATATAAGCATATTTTTCTCTCAGAAATATACTTCTTTATAATATTTAATTAAAGATAGAAAAATAGTAATTCAAGCTATTTTTCAGTAGATCTATCTCACCTTTCTTCTGTAGAAATACTGGTCAAACTCTTAGAAAGGAAATAAAAAGTAGCTGTGCTTGAAAGCAAAGCCGCTGCATTTTCTGCTGCTTACATTGAGCATCAACACCGCAAACCTCATCTGAATCTATTAGGAAACATTATGTGCTCTTTCCCTGCCATACACCCATCTTCTGTTCTGTTGCCAACTGGCTCAATCTTTCATCAGCAAATAATTTTCACTTAATGAGAATTTACTCTTAAGCGTCTTCTTCCTCAGGAGCATACGTCCAGCACGAGCCTTTCTATGCAGATTGCAGCAGCTATTGAAGCATGATGAGCCTTATTACAGGTATTGATTTGTCTTAGGCTGCTGTCTAGACAACTATTTGCATTGAACTATCAGACCATCACACACCCACACAAGGATTTGCCTTCCTTTTTGAGTGGCTACTTGTTTTACTCATGGAGGCACAGGCAGGCTTACCCTGGTCAGCTCAGGTGATCCTCTGCAACTGTGCTGCTCCACACCTTGTGAGGACACAGTGAGCAAAGGCACAGTGGAGGCTGTCAGGCACTGGCACATCTCACAGACTGCACGGGTCTATTTTTAGATCAGTACATCAGATACACATTTGACTGATGGGAACTTGCTTTCAGCTGCTCATTCTCTAAGTGACTTTCTGAAGTAGCTCTGTGCTCCTCCCTGCAGTGACTGCTCTGTGTTTCCACTTCTGAAAGCCCTGAGAGTGATAGCTGGCTGAGCACTACAGGAGGAAACTAGAGAGATATAAGAGGACTGCAAGCATCTAGCCATAAACATGGGTAGGGTGAAAGTCATTACAAATATTTTCAAGGTGCTCTATAATATTCTTACTTTGACATAGGCCCATGGCTTGCTATACTATTTGCACTTGCTTAACTTTTATCAAATGAGAAGTCCCACAAAGGTTTTGGAGCCAAAATTTTGTTCCCTAATAACATGCAAAAACACCTGAAGGAAGTTGCATGAGCAACATCCTACTATTGTTGTGTACCTCTGCATTGATACTTGCTGTGTTGCACATTGACTGTGTAAATACTTGCTCTCAAACTATGCTTCACTTCTGAGGAAGCTGCTGCCATGACACTCTGGGTACCACAGCTGCATGCAGGCCTGGGCAAATCTGAGGAACAATCTAAAAACAAAAAGATACTTATTTCATTTTAAAAAATTCTCTGAAAGAGATCAGTTCTGTTTCTTTACTGTCTCCAATGTCAAACTGGAGCTGGTTTTCATGTACTTGGAGATCTTTACTGAAGTGCTGCTTGGTACAGCTGTTCAACATTTGTGTCTTCATTTTTTCAAGGGCCACAGTGTTACTTGCAATCTCCATTTGACTTCTTTCAAAGGGAAAAAATGAACACCACAACCATTATCTTGTCTGGTAAAAGATGCAAGAAGTCTTGCTCCAGAGCAATTTTTAAATCATGAGGCTGTGTCTCTTCAACAAGGTATGTTAAAGCAATGGTAAAGTTGTGTTTTATTCCCTTCTCACCTCTGCTGGAGCTCTGGTCTCAGCTTCCCAGGCTGCACAGTACTGTGAGTAAATGAATGAGAAGCCCTCCAGGCTAGGAGCAGGGCCTTGGCTGCCTCAGGCAGTGGATGTCCTCAGTCAGGTGTCCTCCTTTGCAGGCTTCATTGGCTGCATGGCTCAGGGGGTTCTGAGCAGGAGATCACACTCAAAAAAATTTTCTTTCATCAGTGCATCCTTGTTCTGGTGGGTTCAACACTCTCCTAAAATGTGGGAGACAGAATGTGACCCCTCCCAACAGAGCAAATCCTGCAGCCCTGGCAAAGTGCCCTAACTAGCACACAGCCCTCACAATAGGTCCATTCTGACATCCCATGGGGCATTACGGCACCTCCCATACCCCTCTGGGTATGTGTATTGGTATAAGGGGCACTTCCCTGCCTTCCATGGCCTGGAGGAGCCCCCTCATCCCTGAGATCTCCCCAGGCAGCTGATGCAGGGAGTGAGGGCCCCAGGTAGGGTGGGCTGGGATGCCTACAGCATCTTTCTCCACAGGACACAGAAGTCAGGAAGAATCAGCAATCCCTCCCCTGAGTTCTGAGGACACAGCAGCTGAATGAAACTCCTAAAATGAAGACTAAGTCTACCTCAAACATACCTTAGAAACACCAAGCTTGCACATACGTTTCCCCTTCTCTGCCATGACCAATTTATGGAGTTGTGACATTAGGCATAATTAGTTGTACTGCTGCATTTGCAATCAATTTTAAATTAGCAACTTCAGTTTGTTTGTTTGTTTTCAGTAAAACTGCCTCAGAGTCTGAAAGTAAGTGCAGATGAAGAAATAATTAAGGAGGTTTACATTTCAAGTCAGGCAATCTCCTTGGGGATTTGGGAGCTGTTCAGAGGGTACCTGTTGTCAGTCACCACTGGATGCCCGATCCCACGAGTATGTCCATGCACACAGTCAGAAGATTAAATTTTCAGAAATGACCAGTGGTCATTGGAGCTCAATATGAAGGAATTGCTATCTGCCTGTACATACCTACTATGGTGCCTGAAATCAGATCCTGAAAATGCAGACTTGCAAGGCCACTGACCCCTTGGTAAATACAGGGCAAGGTGCGTAAGTCTTTTTCAGGTCTTTGGCATATTCATTTCGTTCCTTACATCTCATGGACTATTTGCAAAGTAGGATAATAGAACCATGAGCAAATGTAAGATGCAGCTGAAGCAGAAGTAGGTACCTGGACGTTCAAGCCTGAATAAAGAAGGCATTTTCAAAGAAGTCAGTTTAATGGACCCATTGGTATGCAGGCTCCCTTAAAAATTTTATCTTGAAGGGAAATTATCTGGAGAAAAATTGTCCTGCATTGACATCAAAATAAAAGGAGTGATTTCATGATGCTTGAAGGGATGGAGGCTCTTCCAGTTGAATTAGATGGGAGCAAAGCTGGTGTTTCATGGTCCTCGCATCAGTGCGGCTCACACAGGCATGCAGCTCTGTTACCATAGCACCAGGGCTCCTCTTGCAGCACAGTTCCCATCAAGTAGTGGTTAAGATTTTTTTTCCTAAATCCAGGAATCCAAAGCAAGTAACATGTTAATGCAATGTCTTAAAAAGAAAATATATGATCTGATGTTATTATATTGTAATAAGGATGCTAAATCTGCAACTTTCCCTTTGATTATTCTGTCTCCTATCTTGCAAAATGTTGGATTATCATCTTCCATCAATATACTACAATTTCCACTAGCTAGAATGGAAATTTGCCATGAACTATGGAAAACGGATAGCTGAATAAATATAGGTACTTCATTTTAGCACAGCATTCTGGATTTTGTTTCTTACCATGACAAGTAGTATAGATACTGCACAAACTGATAGACAGTAAGGGCAAATCGCTATTCAGTGTTGGTTCAAGACCAAATTAAACAGATGAAATAACAAAGGAATGGCATCAAAGCAGTAATACCTCCTTATATTTCCAGCCTGTGGCCTGGATTTAGGAGCTTCTGGTATTTTTGTTGTTGCAAAAAATAGAAGTCTCATCACCTAGAATCTCCCATTCTTGCTTAACTAGTCATCTTTAGAGCACTTTTTATGCCATTGCACCAAGCGATAGCCTAGGCTGCTGGTGGTCAGCTAGTTGTCATAATTAAATAGGTTAACTTCAGCCCCGTGTTTACAGTTCATAAGTATTGAGAGATTTTTTAAAAGTGCTCAGTTTGTGTCTTTAGGTCCAGGAAATTGTTCATAATTTACAAATATCTAAAAGCATATTTTTCAGCCCCACCAAAAAGCTTTTGGCTCAACCTATACATTTTTATTGGCTTCTCTGCTCTCATAAATGTGTGTTCTCATTAAGTGTTGGGAAGGTGAACTACTGTTGTCTTCCCATAAATTTAGTACCTTTTAATCAAAGAAGGAAGCTTTGTATTTTAGCAGGCAGCTTATAAAGTGGCTTTTACCAAGCTGAGCCACTTATTTGTAAGCCTCTCTATTAGGGAGCTACAGATAAGCCATTTGAGAACTGAGCAAGGTCTGATGGCTGGAGACCACGGTCTGCTCTCAGCAATACCGATGCAGATTGGGAGCAGCCGCCCTGGAGTTAACTGCACGTACAAAGGTTGAAAGGGGTTCCAGTCACACACTTGTCCACTCCAATGTGCAGGTGTTTCTTCTCTAGAGCTTCCTGTTGTTACTGAATGAAATATTTTGTTGCGAGGGAAACAGGAATACCACTTTGTTTTTCAGCACTGCTTTAATCTTGCAGCAGGATTAAAATGCTTTTTGGTTTAATGCTAATCATATGCCCCCTGATTTTAGAATGGCCTGGAGTTCCTCTGAATGGTTCGTGTGGCGTGACGAGGCTGCTTCTGAGAAGATTAGAGAATTGTGCATGTCATTTAAGGTCAAAAAGGTCTCCCATTCATTTTCAAAATACCAAAACTTCTTTTCCTAAAAATTCAGTTTCCCTGCAAATACATCCATAACAATAATATTGAAAGTTGAGATAGCTTTTGTCCAATCCAGAGGCCCCTCTGGCAAAGGAAGCACCTCACAAGTGATCAGCAGTGATTACAGTGTGTTCTCACTGCCAGAGGGGATGCCCTGAGGTACCCCCAGCCTGGGTGAAAATCTGTTCCTAGGTGAAAATCTCCTTTGGCACCTTGGTGGCACACCAACTGGGCATACCTCAGGCTGGTTTGCATTGAGATTTCTCCTTTTGCCAGCTTGGCATAGTGGTCTTTCTTTGATGTGTTACTATTTCCTGGACCTTGTTTTCCCCCTAAGGCAAGGCCATGTGGAAGCTTGGGTTCAGGATTATGCAAACATGGATAAAGATTTCCTTAAGGATTAAAACATCTGTCTGCAGATCTACTGCATATTTTTAAAAGAGCTATTTTGCTTACGTAGCCTGCTAAGTTCTCAGACACAGTCATGAAAGACAGAGAGTCTAAATCACCTTGGAGAATTAAATTATTTTCTTATAAATTAGCCCTTGCTATTTTTCTAGTTGATAAATTTAGCAACATTTTTCAGTATCTTTTCCTAACCAACCCTGTGTTATATTTAAGTGGAGATTTTATTTCATGCAAGAGAGTGATGCAAGACATTTGAAGGTTTGGAGTCTTTGTCAGCAGAATTGATTGGCAGCCTGAAGCAAAACCAGCTCATTATGTTAGGAAATATATAGAATAGATTAATTTCTTATTGCATTCAAGTGATTTTAGGGAGGGAATTTTTTGTGCTAGCTTAAACTCCTTCTCCCCTTCCTCCTGCCTTCTCTCACCTCTCCCACACATACTTAGGTGGTTCCTGCTGTTATTTTTACTGCTTCTTTATTGCAATATATATATTTTCAAATCTTTGAGTGTTTAATTTGTCCCAAGAGAACAGAACTAAACAGTCAGGATAGTCTTACCCATCTCAGTGCTATCTGAACTGATCTCCATCTTCAAATAGTTATTCTCCTTAGGCATATTAGTTTTATTTAAAAACATTTCATTAAGTTACTTGATTTACAAATTAGTCATTTAACATTCAAATCTTTTCTGTGGGAATATGTTCCATATAAGATCAGATTAAAACTCTTGACTTGAGAGAGAGATGTATAGAGAAGGTGAAAAGTTAGTGACTGTTTCTCATATGTAGGAACTAAAGGGCATTAAATGACATTTCCAGCAAGTCTCTAAAGATGAGGGAATGTGCCACAGAATCCATAATTAAACTGTGGAATCTATTGCTGCCACAAAATGCCAAATGTGGATACCCATGCAATGCTGGGCAATGGAGATAGGATAATAAGATAACCTTAGCTTTTGTCCAGCTCAGCCTGTCGGGTCTCACACAGTCATGTTCTTGTGTTTCTTACCCTGCATCTAGAAACTTTAGAAATTAATCCAGTTTCAGAATAATCAATAACAAGTAAGTCCATGCTAATCCATGGATGTAGTGGGATTTTTTCTTGCATACATTGAAGGTGTAACTCCCTCTCTCCATGGGGGCAGAACTCATATGGCTCAGGATGACTTCCTGGCTCTATACTCATGGCCCGTTCAGCATGCAAAAGAGATGAACCATTTTGTTTCTTAGCCCTCAAGGAGATTGATCCCATTCAGATGGTACGTGGCTTTTTGAAAATAAGAAAACAGAATTTGAATAGACATGCATGAACACTTTGGCAGTGAAAAATGTTTCCTTTCTGTGCCAGTCCTTCATTGTCCTCTCAGGTAAATGCTTTGCCTGCCAAAGAGGTCTAATGCTGGCACAGACACACAAATAAGCAAATCTTCACCACCGTGTTCCAGGAAAGGCAGTAGGAATGAGGTAACCTGGACTCAAAAAGTCTAATTACAGTCAGACTTCAGCTTCATGTGCTTTTCCCTCCCTTTAAAAAAGAAAGAATATGTCTGTATTGCTTGAAAAGTTGTGCCTGAAAGCTTCTGGCAGCAAGCATTTCACATCAGCCACTCTCACAAGCAAGCCAAAAGCTCGGTGAGGGGAGCACTGCACAGCCCTGAGATGCAGCTCAGCACAGATGCCCAGCTCAGGGCTGCCCCTCCCTGGGCTCTCTGCCCCAAGTGCTCCAGGGGTAGAGAGGGTTCATGATGCTGCCAGATGGCACTTTATGGGAGAATTAAATGCATTTAAGTAACCACTGCCTATTCTTGAGGGTCAGCTTTGAAAGGCACCTCAGCAGGCTCTGCATCTGTTTTTCTTTTGTAAATGGTGCACCTGGGGATTAGCTGAACCAGGGACATGACCTGAACTCCATCGTCATGAACTCCAATGATCTGACCTGCACTCATGGTCAAGCTGAACTGAACTCCATCATGGTGCTGACCTGAACTCCATGGTCAAGCTAGGCTAGAAAAGATACATGGAATTTTCTTTTAAACAAGCAAAATTTTGTGGCTTGGTAGCTTCTTACAAGAGAAAGAGAAATTTGTCTCTGATTGCTTTTACCCTAATGATATAAAGATATCAGCCTTTTCAGGTGTCCCCACTTTCTTAGGAGCCAGAGTGTGCTGTGATTTTCTCCTCTCTCCTAATGGCAGAAGAGTTTTAAAAAAGTATTGATAGTATTTTGTATGTATAGCTTATTTGTACAAGTGGTTTTTGCAAGGTTGGAAGAACATTTGACAGCTCACAGGAGGAAGGACCTCTGTCACTCTGGCTGCCCATGTTGTCACTGTCCATTTGCCCAGAAAACAAACAGGATACCCTCTTGTAGAAAATAAGGTCAGACTATGCAGTGTAGAAGCTCCACAGCATTTCCCTAGTGCTTCAGCTTTTAAGACTCCCTGGAGGATCAATATGCATCTGTTTGGTGTGACACTGGGGAAGATATGGTATTCCTTTACAGTCACCCTAACGCTGTTTTTCTGGCTGATGTGCTGTGTCAAAGTCATGCAGCTTCACATGGCAGCACTTTGGCTCCTTTACTACTTCTGATTGAGTTTTTTGTCTCCTCCATCTTGGCAGCTCAACAAATCAGCTCCATTTAATTTGAAATAAAGACAATGGATCAGCACACTGAAAATTTCCACTCTTTGAGAGGAGAAGTAGTCAATAAGCAGCTGCCACGTGCACAAGCCTTTTCTGAGGGCTTTTCTCAGACTCAGCAGGGGAAATGAGATTCAGGCAGACTGTGTAATCAGTGATTCTCTCCAGCTCCTGAAAAAGGGCAAATAGATTTAAACATCCAAATTAAAAAATTCAGCTGAATGGGCCATGAAATACAGTACCTACAAAACCAGCCCACTTTCAGCAGTGCTCTTCACTTTGCAGAGTACGTGGCTCCTGCGCATGAATAGCTGTGGGGAGAAAAGGAAGACAATAGAAAACAGCTGTGCAAAATAAATATCACTTTACTTCTGTTTTGAGCATAAAATATCTCTAAGCCCATCAGAGTTTGTAATAGAGGGGTATTACTTTTTGTAAATGAAAATGTCAGAAGTCCAATATGCGGGTTCGTGAGTTTAATAGAAATGGTCTCTGTTGTGATGGTAGGCTTTATATTCTAGTCACGATGCATCAGCAGTTTATTCTGGAGTTCATTCTGAGGAGGTAATGACTAGGAAAATGACAAAGAAAACTGTTACTGACCATTAGTGAGCAATCACTCTGTCATATTACCAAGATAATTTAGATAAATACGGGGTTTAGCTGTCTCCAAGGGAGACAGGATGCTGATATCTTAGATAGTGCTGCTTTTTAAAGCTTTTCCATTTGATGAATATATATTTTTGCCTCAAAGACACAGACTAGTTCCCCATATCTTCCTGATGGAAATCGTAATAGCTCATTTCAGTGCTGTCATCTTTGATCAGTTGTGTAAAGCATGAAGCAACAGAATTTTGCAGCAAATATGGAAAGCTCTGTTTGGAAACATAAGGTATTTAATAAATGAATGTAGAGCATACCATGTTTTTCTTCAATTGGCTTCCATTATTTTAGCAGCTGCTAATTATGCAGTGTTGATATTTAGAGAAAGAGTAACAGATTTATCTGTTCCATCTGGATAATCAGGCTTTTAGAGCATGTCCTTCTCCCAACATTGGACTTAACTCTTCCTGTTCCTTTCTTCCTCCTAAGGCCACATCAGGTTAAATTAAAAGTTGCAATTTTCAGTTGAGATAACTAGACAATTTTGTTCTAGTTTTCAAAAGTAGGTTCACTCTAGTCATCATCACTGGCATCAGATGGCTTACAAGGAAGTGCACTGGATCAGCTGGATGTTAAGGCATGGAGTCATAATACACAGGCCAAAGACCTTGAAGATTCATCTGTCAACACTAGGTTTAAACACCCTGCATAATATGGGCTTTTCCATGTTGTACATCAAATATCACATCTTTCTCCAGAAGTAAATAGTTTTGCAGGAAGGTTTTGCTGCAATCAGATGATTGCCCAGATCTAAAATCAGGTATTCAGATTTCTACATGGGACCCAGAAAAGCAGCTTTTGCACATTGTACATACTGAGTTATACGTGCACGGAGCAATCTTGCACAGCATGTGGAAGTGCTGTAAAGCCATTTCTGTGAAGAATTCAGTTACCATTGTACCCATAATCTCAATATGTCCGTGAACAGTCCCAAAATGGATTCAACTCCTGTTTGATAACCTGAGACTTCATATTTAAATTGACTCCACATTCTAGAGTGTTTTCAGAGTAATGAGATCTACCTGGAACACAAAACATTCTGAACTAGGACCAGAAGGAGGTTGAAATCATCTTGATTCACCTCCAAGAACATTAAATCTCCAGACACAAATGACAATTTGTATCTTCAGGTTTAGTAGTCTTTCAGCTGGGGATCAAACTAAAGAAAATGAGGGCTATTGTAGTCTCAAGAACTGATGTTGCAATGGATTTAGGATTAGACCTGTTATTCCTGAACTTGTGGTCAATTTTTGCCGTGCAATGTGATGCTTTTGCATCAATTTAAGTGGCATAGCAGTTGAATATTAGGTCAAAATTCAGTCAATGAATGGGATGGGATGGAATGGAGCCGAAAGTACAGAACTGGTGCAGGGGGCTTGGCAGATGGGCAGGCTGGAGATGCAGGCTGTACTGTGTCTTGGAGTTTGATGGGATAGAAATGATACCTGGATAGTGCACCTGAATTAATTTGGGGAGTAGAATAAACTGCCATAGACTTTCTGTGGGGCTGAGATTTTATGGGGCCCTATCAATTCTTGAGAATAATCAGTGGCTCTGACTGGAGCCCACATTCTCACAGTCCCCTGCAGCAGGGAGCCTCTGCTTTCCAAAAACTAAATTTTTTGCAGAGTTAAGTCATGGTTTCTCAACCCTTCGTGTCATCACTGCTGAGTGAGAGCAGATACAATCACCACAACTAAACATACACTCAGCAAAAGAGTGAACCTATTTTGGATCCTTGGGGCAAGTAATTCCTCTCTGCTGCCGTCATTCTGCCAGGGGGAGGCAGTCCCTCTGCTTGCAGGTAAAAATGAGCCAATGAAAGCATAATTTATAAAGGGTAAATTTTCACCATTAATGTATCACTGATATAATTCACTCAGTTGGTTTACTCTGTTGTTTTATTTTAGTCAGGTCAGACTATCCTGGTTTTTTCAACCTGCTTTTTAATGCAGCAGAAGGCATATTGAACATGCAATGCCATGGCTATTTCCATAGCAACAGACTCTTCTAGATCTTGATTAGGATTTCTTGGCTGTGCTGTTTTCTCAATGTCTGGTTGTGAAGGAGAAAGCTTTAGTCAAGCACAAATCTTTAAAGAAGACACACCAAGAAAACAACTGGGAATGGATATATTTATTTTCTAGAAAAACCCATCAGAATTTAGTATCATGTTTTTCCATAGGATTTTGAACCCACAATAACTGTTACATAAGATATATGCTAAATATATCACATGCTATGTAGCCTCAAAAGATGAGTAAAAATATCAGCCTTGGGAAAACCCTTGTGTCTTCATATTTAATCCACATATTTTGCCCCACATAGTCATATTACAATGCTTCCTTTCTTTCTGTACAGCAGATTTTTGACCATGTGCAGGTTCCTCTTTTGAGTCAAATGTATTTTCACCAAGGTTGCCTGGCCTTTAACCAGGGACCAAAGGGAGATTATATGCTTCTGAAGTCACTTAACAAGCACTCAGTTTTGTTTTTCTCTTTTCCCCCTAATACATTCCTACTTTTCTGAGCCTTTCAGCTTCCATGTATTTAGTTCACTGAAAGTACAGTTCCCAGAGCAGGAAAGGAAAGGATATATATACTTGTTATGCAGTTAAAAAATTGGGGACTAAAGGTGCTAATGAACTGACATGATCTCTTTAATACTATGTAAATGTTTCAGAAGCTTTCTAATTAATCTGAATCAATCCTAAGAAATAACAGAAGAATAACAAAGCCCCAGTGCACTTCCTGCAAACAGTAGCATAAAGGCCAGCAATGATTTAATTTGGTTATCTTATATAAGCAAAAAATTTTTATTTATCCTAGCTGGTAAATTAATATGAGCATGGTGATCCTCCAGACTCCAATCAGTTCTGTACTGGCAGAGCAGAGTTGTGGGGCTGTGTTAGTTATAAAACACCAATTTTGACCCCTTCACCAGGCTGAACAGTGCAGATTAACTTAATGGAAAGTCCCTGTTTTATCAGACTGATCATTGGTGAAAATGTTCAGACCTACCATAGATGGACAAGACATACAGAGATGTATCTCCCCGACAGACCCCAGCAGGACAGCAACTACCATGGGATCCATTACTGCACTGTCAGACATTGGGCACTGTACTGTTTTTTCAATTCCTTTCTTATGTTTGTATTTAAATAATTATTGTAAAATGTGAGAAAGTACAGTGTCCAACACTTTCTCTGACAAGCTTGGTAGTACAGGCAACCACAGGCAGCCCAGGCCTCTGCCCTGCACAGTGCCCAGCACTGGGAGAGCAGTAAAAGCACAGGGCAAGCTTGCAATGAGGTCTCCTGGCTCTGCCATTTCAGACTTCAAAAATTTACACCTCAGATGCTTCTTAAGAGAGAAATGACTTTATATTTAATTTTTTTCAGTGGATTTTTCTGCATGGATATTGTCTCATTAGTCCCGCAGAAACATTTACAAGTTACAATTCTGCAGCAAGGAGTAACAGTTTTACTGTATAACATGGGGGGAAAAAGCCTCATATGATTTGCTTCTTGTGAAGTCCACCTACTCTTTCCTCACTATTATCATCACCCTTTCCAGGTCTCTCATGCATTTATAGAGTACCCTTTTAATTTTTTGTTAAGCAAATGCATCCTAGTGTAATTAATCAGTGCTTTAATGGAAGCTGCACTGTATTAATAACCATCCTATATCCCTTCCTCTGGACTTCTTCCTGTTCCACTATGTTCCCTGTGGGCTGAAATCTGAGGACCAGAACCACATAAACAAGTCAAATTCAAACACATCATGCATTTCCACAGAGGCCCAGTCATGTTCTCTGATTTGTTCTCTATTCCTTAACTCCTCCTATCTTATAGCCCAAGTTTTTGTTCAAGTCAGTTCAAACAAGTTTCATCATGCTTTACATTTATCTGCATTCAACCTCATTTCTTATTTATTTTTGCACAGTATTTCATCATTTGCATGTTCTTCTCCTGTTCTTAACCATCAGCCCTTGTCTTTTTCTTCCTGAATGACTTTGTACCATCAACAGACCATGTCCTCTCCCTGCTCACCCTTTTTCCAGATTGTCTGTGATTATATTGCACCACTCAGACCCCACTGGCAACTTTTACTGTTAAAACTGACCATTTATTGTCACCTCCTTCTTGACACCTTTAAACCAATGACCTTTTTCAGAGTAGGGTCATGTCTCTTCCTCCCTGACAGCTGAACTACTTGACAAGCCCATTTAAATAAGGGACCTTGTCAAATAACTTTTGGATATCTAAATACATGAGCCCGTGTATGTTGATGTCTACTATTGCTGCTGGCTGGAAATCATCCAATCTAGGCAAGTTGTTGCAGTTTGGTTTGGCCATACTTGTTCAGTAACTTTTCTCACTGACCCCCCATTATTTCTTTCCACACGTATTTGTAACAAGATGTCACTAGTACAGTTGGATGGCTTGTAACCAGGACTTGGAGCACTGAAGGTAAAACGATGAGTATTATCAGGGCTCTTATTTCACATCCACTTATTTTTAAAAGTAATTCTAACACTTGTGCTTTCATGTGCAGTATGCAGTTTCTAACACACATTTGTTCATTGCTAACAACTGGATACATTGCTTAAATAATATGGTAACTGTCATGTTGAAAAAAAGAACGAAGTGTCACCTTTACAGACACCCCACCTACAGACACCCTTACAGACATCCCTACAGCCTTCAAATGCCCCTGCCTGCCCACAGCCCTGCACAGCTGAACAACCAGCACGTTTTAATAAAGGAGGAAGGAAAAGACAGACTGAAAAGGCAAAGCTGCCAGTCAAATCACCTTCCAAGCTGTTATGCTTCCCTGAAATGGTGTTGCACTAACACAGCCTAGGGAGATTTTTAAATTGCTGTTTCTCACAATACCATCATTCTGGGTGTGGATACCTGATAGCTCAAGGAGGGGCAAACTGTGCTGCTGATGGAGAAATGTGGGCTGTCCACCCACAGCTGGGGAGAGATGTGACCCAGTGTTGGAAGTCAAAAAGTAGTCTCTTCATTTTCTTCTATTTTTAATGATGAAAACAATTCTATGTCATATGTAGTAAGTGAAACTACAATATTGTTTTGGTCTTCTGTCAACACACCATTCCCCCAGAAAATCAATATTTTACAAAAACAGGACACAGTGTCACGTGCCCAGTTGTATTGGGTTGCTCTCCAGTGAACTCCTTTTATTACTGTATTATGACAACTTGGTGTGTTGGTTTTGCTGGGGTAGAGTTAATTTTCTTGACAGTGGCTGGCATGGAGCTGTGTTTTAGAATTGTGCTGAACACAGTGTTGATAATATAGAGATGCTTTTGTTATTGCTGACCTTACACAGAGGCAAGGACTTTTCTGCTTTTCTTCCTGCCACACTGGGAAGGGGCGTGGGGGTGCATGGGAAGATGGTAGAGACACAGCCAGGACAGGGGATTCCAACTGACCAAAGGGATATTCGAACCATATAACACTCAGTATGTAAAGTGGGGAGAAAAGGGGGAAGGGAGAGATGATTGGAGTGATGGTGTTTGTCTTTGCAAGTCACCTTTATGTGTGATGGAGCACTGCTCTCCTGGAGAGGCTGAACACCTGCCTGCCCATGGGAAGCAGTGATTTAATTTCCTGTTTTGCTTTCCTTGCAAGCATATCTTTTGCTTTCTGTAATAAACTGTATTTATCTCAACCCCTGTGTTCAGTAGCTTTTACTCTTCTAATTCTCTCCCAGTCCCACTGTGGGAGAGGAAGCAAGTGGCTGTGTGGTGCTTGGTTGCTGGCTAGGGTTAAACCACAACACCTGGATAGGACCACATATCCTCTTTATGCTTAATGATCCCATGTATTTAACTGATTTTTCTTTTGAAGTGCTAGTGGGGCCATTTGCTCTCCAAGAGTTTAGTTTAGGTTTGCTGAGTTGCTAAACATCACAACCATAAATTACACATGAACATTTCTCCAAAATAATTCAGATACCTCAGCTAAATGCTGCCACTGTTATTACAGAACCTTTTATACTCATAGAGCCTTAGCAGATTTATTATTAAGTTTTCTTCCCTCAAATCTCCTCAGTTTGCTGTAAGTGACAGATATAAACCCAGAAGACTGACCCTTCACAAATGCCAAGCAAATATAAAACAATTGAAGTGCCTTTTGCAAACATATCAGTCACTCATCTCCCAGGGCTGCAAGTTTTTGATCTGAGTCATTGCTACCTCTCCTACTCCTTGTTCTGTGTCCTTTGTCAGGTTCAGGATTGTGTCAAGCCTCAAGGGATCATGCTGCTGCTTGCCCTAGTCCTCCAAAAATCATCTGCTTCCCTTCCAAAGGAAAAAGACTGTTAGGCTTTTGTATGGTTATCCTGCTTCCCTCAGAAGTTGTCCTGGTACAGTCCAATATACCTTCACTAGGCAATAGTGAACGAAGAGGAGGAGTTTTTTTTACATTTTGCTTGGTAACCTCAGACCCCAGGCACTTGCCTTGGTGTCTGGTTTTCAGAGCATTCTCTCAAATTATACGAACTTAGTTTCTACTAAACTAAAATATCAGCAAACTATGTCCAGCCTTTGGTTTTATAGGATACCCCAATTCAGCAAAATGTTCACACCACCTTTAGTTCTGAAACTGGTCCCCTTCAGTCTGGTGCAAACATAGAGAGCTGATGGAACACATTTTGTAATAAAACATGGCACAAATCTATTGGTTCAGTGTGATGTTTGACTTTGGGGTTCTGATATTTCAGATGGCATTGATTACTCTGCATCCAGCAATTTAGTATCAATCTTTCTGACATTGTGGGGTCTCCATAGATAAAGATCTTGATGCTTTAATTTATTAGACTGACATTTTGTTCTGCTATTAAACAAAAAGAAAAGGAAGAGTTGAATGCCAGTGTTCATCAGAATAAATATTTCTGATTCAGTCACTGACTATCTGGAGCATAAATATAGTTGTTTCATGTAGGACCAAGATGTATTGCTTTTAGCTTTGCATTTAGGGAACAGATCATTCAATTCCCATTGCATTTAATTTTACCATAGGGAAAAACTTAATGTGACTTATGAATAAAATCATTATAATCGTGATTATTGAGCAAAATGAGAAAAAAGTTTGCCAGGAATTGAGCAATTTCTGTTCCTTGGCTTCATATACTATTTACTGAATAATAATGTCATTTGGAAAACAAATGAAGACTAAGATTAGCCTTGCTAAAGAGATGACAAGAACTGCTATTAGGCAACATTTTCTCTCAACTTGTTAGAAATAATGTTCCATATGTTTCAGCATTTCTAGTGTTGATGATGTAAATATTTTTCTTTTTACATAACTGACTTAAACCATATGTCCTAGAGATTCAGAGACACATGTGTCTCTCATTTAGATAGCCAGATCCTGCTATAATGTCAAGACTAAGTCCAAGTCCATATCAAAGTGTCACACTGTTGGCCATGAGAATCATAAGATGTGATTTTTCCTACTTCTTGAAGACCCAGAGCTGATTATTATCATAGGCAAGTCTTCCCCTGGTCTGGGGCATTTCTGTGCCATGACAGTGGGTATGAGTCCACATCACCACTGTGCTTGACCATGAGACTGCAGTTGAAGCAAACCATCCCCACCTACCACACAGTGTAACCTGAGAGCCTGCAAAGTGTCTCCCATTTGGGTGAAACAGCAGAAGCTGGGCTCTGCAAGCACACCTCAGGTGCTTTGGTCAGCCCTGGGTGTTTGGAGGCTGCCCAAAGTGGTGCTCAGCTGTGGGCAGCATAGAAATCTGGGCCTCAGCACCGACTCCTTTGCTCATCAGCTGTGCTGCTGTCATGCCACTCTTCCTGCCTACAAAGACAGCTGTTACCCTCTCATTCCTCATTTCAGGAAGATGGTGCCAGATGAGCAATTGACAGGTATGTTTGGGTTGTGGCTGGTAACTTATGGGTGTCATGGGACTGACATCAGTCTATTGTAAGGGCACAAGAGGCTGCTGTGCTCACTGTTGCATATTGCAAAGTAGAAAGATCCCTCCCACCATTAGTATCTGAGCTATCCAGTCTCAACACTTGCAATAGCTGAAGGAAGCAGGGCAAATATTTCAAAAAGAAACGCAGGACTTGTTTCCATTTTCAAGTGGTGGCAGCAAGGACACTTCCTCTGCAGCTATTTGTTCCATGGCTTATTACTGTCCCTACTTAAAAAAGGTTTCATTTCAAATCTGTTCAGTTTGCTGAGCCTCAACTGCTCACCTTTGCTTTCCTGTAGCAGCCAGCTAGTCCTGGATTACTACAGGGCTATCCTGTTGAGGCTGCCCGACCCACGTCCATCCACAGCCCCATCCAATTCCTCTCTATGGCCCCCAGCCGTGTTTGCATGGCTCATACACAGCCCGTCACTGCAGTGCTGGCCTTTGCTGTCCCTGTCATGTGCAACACAGGAAGTTTTTGAGGAGAAAGGAAGTAGTCTGAGGATTAAGCTCCTTTCCCAGAGCACCACAGCAGGAGCAAAGGCAGTGTGCTGTCTCTGCTAGTGACTAGATGATTTCTCATCTGGTTCACCAGTGAGGCATCCTTGAGGCATTTAGATGTTGAGAGCAAAGTAATGTTTGTAGTTGAGAAACTGGTGTTCTAGGTGCTGTCACCAAGCTCTGAGACAGGGGTATAGACACAGACCCATCTCTTATGGTGACTGCTTGTGTGAGGAGCTGCTGCTTGATGTGGATGATCCCTCTGGACTTTGGCATCAGTGCCCCCATGTATTTCTAATGTAAAGCAAAGGCCACCTGTGTATTTCAGAAGTAAAAAAAAAAACAAAAAAACAAAACAAAACAACCATAAAAACTTGGACAATTGTGGATGCCATGAGTTTAAAAAATGTGTCTTATTTGGCATTTTCTCCCGTAAGGTAGCCTTTGGATAAGGTGTGTATGGAGAGAGTGTCTGTTTTACTCTCTCTCTTTGAAAAAACTTGCATCCAAATAAGGTAAAATTTAATAATCTCACCCAGGACAATTACTTAGATTCTAATAAAACATGTAAACATAATAAAGATTAAAATTCTCTTGTCAATAAAGAATTTGAATCTTTAAAAGTTCACACTAAACCAGAGGGAATGTCTCCTGACAAAGGCAGTTCAGTTGAGCAGGGATGCCATGACTGTGGCTGTGCAGTGGAAGTCTGGTGAAGAAACAAACTACTGTTCTGCTGTTTGTCTGCATTCTCCTGTACACACAATAATGTCAATTAGCCGAAGGGCTTGCAAGGCTTTCACTGCTTGTGTGCCCTCGTTCTAGTTCTGCAGACAGATCTGGCAGGGTCACACTTCACTAGCACTAAGTGGTAGCACACAAATGGGTGAGAAAAAAATGAAGGAATATTTTTAGCCAATATGATACTGCATCAGTCATGTTAAGACAGTTTTAAAGTCATAGCTACTGTCATTTTAATTAGAAAACGAATACCATTATTAGTATCTAACAGAAAATTGTAAATATTCCATCACTAGGAATATGCTATGCCTATTGATTTTGTACAGTATCACTGAACTAGGCTGTAACTCTGAACTGTTTTTTTGGAATATATTTATATTTCAAGAGGTTTTCCAATCCTTTTTGAGTGTTTGGGAGGATGTGGGATATTTTACTTTCTTTTGTTCATGTGTATGTTGCAAAAGAAGAAATGCATTCATCTTTTTGCAATCAGAATGATGTCAAAAGCTGGATAAGGGCTTGGTGAAACCATGTGGTATATACACCAACTGTTTTAGCTCTTTTCTTGCCCTAGCACACTCAGAGAGAAAACTTTACAAAGCACAAAGCTCATGGGTCTCCACATTCAGTAGCTGCAGCTCAATTTCCATGGACTACAGACTATATTGAGCAATGAGGCTCTTCCATGCAGATAAGCTGCTCCCCAAATTCAGCATAACAGTAGTGGCACTTAGCTGCTAGCAAGGCTGAAGCTGCACAGTGTCACTGGGATCAATGAATTGACTGTTTATGAATGGTTGCACTTTAGTAAATGGTAAAGAAGTAATTTAAGGACAAGTTTGCCAGGGAAATCCATCAGAATTTTATTGTGATGATGTCTGGCTTTGGGGAAGTGGCATAGTTAAATCACCAAACAGATCCTGACTGACTGTAAATGCAAAGTGGTGCAGTGCAACCCATAGCAACTAGTCCATCAGTGCTTATTTTCCTTTGCCTTCCCAGCTTTAACCGAAGTACCTGTTTCTCTACTAAAAAGAACAGTGTATGAAAGTAACTACTGCTACTAGTAACATATAATTGACACTTTTTATGTTTAAAGTGTTTGCAGAGATTAACTAATCTCCAGAATTTCCATCATCCATAACCAAAGTAATTTAAAGAGTTTTCTAGACTTCCAAGGCAGAACTTACATGTATTCAGCAAAAATTAAAGGTTTGCAAGCAGTTCAGATGGATTTTCAGAGAGAACTGTATTAAGTAGAGTGATTTCCCCACACAGAGAGGTTCCATTTTGACCTTATGAACTGTCTGTCCTTAGCAACTTTCAGGACCCATAAAGACAAGGTAAGTTGGGCCCTGCTGCTGCGAGGCTGTCCACAGCCATGGCCCTGCTGCCTGCTCTGCCTGTGCCAAGCCCTGGCAGCCCGCATGGCAACTGCTGGCACCGAGGAAGGAAGATGTGAGGACTGGCAGAGAAGCAATTACTTTCAAAAGAGCTGGGATATATTTTCCAAAAGCTTTTACTACTCTATTTCATATACCACTAGCAGCAGAGAAAATGCATTAATGATCTTTCACTGTTTCTCTTTCCTCATTCTCAAACCCAGTTCAGTTACTTCTCCAATGCCTTTACAGCTCATCTCCCTGTACCGTGGTTGTCAGCTGTGCTGTATTTTATTCTGTACACCCTCTGTGTTTGTGATAGCAATACAGAGAAGTTGCATACCACAAACAGATCTTGTTTGGAAAGAAAAAGGACACAGGGAGGGCAGCAGCAGGAAGAGAGCTCAGAAAAAGGTCAGAGTAGAAATTGCATTTTGGTAGGTACAGAGTCCTCTGGTCATATACCAGAGAAAAGAGGGAAGTGAGACATGGATCACACAATTGCATCTCCCCTTTTTGGTAGAATTACAAATTTCTAATGTAGTACACAGCGAAGAAAGAAAGGGCTTTTTGCACAGGATGGAGTCAATCAGTTCCAAAAGTGCTCCTGAGTTGCTCAGCTGTATCCCACAGGAGCTTCGAGTATGGAGGTCCAAGGAGGGCTACACATGAGCCATTCACCTCTAGAGAGGGTACTGGCACTGGGCTGGAGCTTTCCACTGTCCAAGAAATGAGAAAGGGCAGCCACTACACTACACAGGAGGGTGGCTAGAGAGGCTGAAACATGAGATAATTCTGGAACATTTTCCAAAAATCTGGAGGTATTTCAAAGCAAAGCAATGCAGCTGCCTTGTGTAATGGCTGTGATATTTTGACTGCAAGCAGCTATCACCAAGAGAAGGACCTTTTCACTCAACAGTGTATCTATTTAACATCAAAACCAAAGAGATGAAATTTCTGCAGTGTGAAGCCAGTTCAAGCAGGCAGAGGAGGGGACCCCTTGTACCAGTGCTACTGAACTGAACATCAGACAGCCGATGCCCTGGACCAAGTACACCTTCACTAACTGATTGGTGCTCTGCCATTGCCACTAGAGATTCTGAGAACCTCATACCTGCTTTGCTGCAGAACATTCCCTTTGCTTCAGAGCGAAACCATCTTGTTTGGGCACACATGAGAAAAAAGAGTCTTGTGAGGGAGCAGGAGCACAGAGCAGCTGAGGGGGAGGTGTGACACTTGCTGGTGGGTTTTTAGGAGAATGGACATGCAGTGGAGATGGGCAAGGTTTGGTGCCATCCTCTGTATGGATCCAAGGCTCAGGAGAAGGCTCTTTAAAGTATTTATCACTGGGGAAAGAGTGATAGCAGGAAGCCCATTTCTTGCAATTTGGGGTTTTTTTAGTAAACATTTACGTTTCCTCCCACCCACACAAAAACAGAGTGAGAATAATGCTCTCACATACTGAGCCCATACACCATTTTCAGTCATTTGCTTTTTGTCTAAGTGATTCTTCAAGTATTTTAAAGAGCAAGGAGGACACAAGCACCTTTCACAAGGGTAATTACCTAACACACCTGCATTAGAAGAGGCCCTCATATCTGATTATTCTAAAAAAAAGAAAAAGAATCCAATGTTAAACAATGAATTATAAATCTATTATTTGGGATCACTCTATGACAATAAATCAGTGGCTGTATCCCTCAGTTCCATTTTAAGCCTCTGTAAACTTCTTGGTACCCCTTAATTGGTTTGAATCTCTTATTGATTTTTACAGCTTGCAGGGGTCACTAAGGTCCCAGAGAAGCTGTATCTCTTCTATACTACTCTGTGTTGCCACCCACCATGTAACAAGCCTCCTGCTACCTTTTAAAATCCTAACTTGCTCTCTTTCAGTATTTGAAACAAAGAACCACAAATCATCATTAAGCGTGTAAGAAGCTCATTGTCTGTAAAATGCTAGAATTTTTAAATCATTTTGAATGTAGTAAAATACTGCAGAACCTTATTACAAGGATTTTAGCATGACTGAGTTTGCTTACATAGTTCAATATTTATGTCTGGAAGAGAGACAAAGAAAAGGGGGAAAAGACAGACAAATAAAAAAAAAAGGAGCAATTATTCAGAACTCAGTGGCCTGAATTACTGCTCACAGTAGATATAGGATGGTGTACCTCCCCTTCATCATTGCCATCACCTGCAAGGGTTGCTAATAGACATTATGAGGATCTCTGAACTATAAAAGTGCTAATAGATGCCATTCTAATGCTGTCCATCATAACAAATTATAATAATTTACAGCATGTCCACAGAGAGGTAGGAACAAAGCAGAAATTAGTAATTGAAATAGTGCAGTGGCAATTAAAACACTTGTGGTTAGCAGCTGCTTCTAAATTGCTTGAACTGGGTATTTATATAAACAAGGGCTTTCCTTTACCAGAAGGGCTTGTGTGTTGAGCAGGGTTTGCTGTTCGCTTTTCTGATTTCTGGGCTTCTAGCAGCAAATGGAAAAGTTCAGCTGTGTGATCATATTTACTTCTTCCTCCTGAGAAGAGCTGCTCTAGGGTATTTGTATGACTGGGTGTCCCCTATTAACAAAGCAATAAAATTACACTAAGTAATAAACCTCATTCTTAAATTGGAATCCAAATACAGACATTTAGTTTCTCATACGCTTTTTGAAAATTATTGCTTAGGTATTTTGAGGCTCAGTCTGAGACTGTATTCTAAATAAATCCGTTTGGTCTTCAGACCTTCAAGGTAATTCCCACTTGAGGGATAGGATTTGTCTAAACCACCCTTCTATGGAATTGCTTTCTGTTCCTGAGGATATGCAGAGGAATAGCCTTGCCACCTACGGACATGTCACTGGCAGGTTTTCTTTTCTGATTGATCTAGATATTTTCCAAACATAAACAAGACAAAATAAATAGGGATAAGATGTTATTTTAACCCACTTACTTATGTTTCTATATATTATTAACCTACTGAATTTCTCTTTGGTTGCAGAACCAGTACTTTAAAGATATTTCAGTAGCAAGAGGCAAAGGTGTGGAGGGGCTTGGGCCAGGGCTGGCTGTGGTGCAGAGCATGGGGAGATAGGAGAGGAAGTGGGAAGGGGAAAGGTGATACTGGTTGTGAAGGAAGGTATATTTCAGCACTTAGGTACCAGTGGGAGGGGGTGATGGCAGGGCAGGTGTACTTGAGAGGCATGGCAGGGACACACTTGTGCTCCGTACAGGACAGGGTGGGCAGAGAAGGTTGCTACAGGGTCCTCATATATAATATAATTACAGGAGTTTCTGTGCTTCATGTTTCTAATGCAGAGAATCTATTTCCAAGATGGTTTAAGAACAAGGTAAGAAGTGAGCAAAGAGGCTTGCTGACTTGTTTGTGCCTCTAATGGGTGCAACAAGCTGGAGATAAAAAGATGTTTCTAGGAAAAGCAAAAAGACTAGTGTTAGAGAACATCCTAGTTTACTTAATTTTATAAGGTCATCCCCCTTCTTTTACCCTCTCTGTATAGAAAGTGTTCTCATAATATGTCCTAGGAAGGCTTTTCTAGTGTACTGTTACAGACTGAGAGACAAATATCACCCAGAAACACCTTGACAAAAGGCAACTTTCAATATCTGCTGACAATATGATGCACTAACAATCTATCTTTAGCTTTTTTTTTCTATAAGGAAATTCTCTATAGGAGGCAAAAAAACTTTGTAAGAGAGAGAGAAGAAATAAGAGAGAAAAGATATTTTATTTACATTAATTGAACACTGTCAAATTATCAGATAAAACAATGTGGAACAGTAATACATTAGAAATGTTTTTGTTACCTTTTATAGACTAGTGACTGTGACCTGATGCCTATCAGTAAGCATCTGGAGGCAATTAAGATTTCTCAGACCACAGGTTCATTTTATTCAGGAAATAAAGATATTTAGTCAAAATGTCAGGCAATACAATCTATTAGTGAGATATTAAAACTGGACAATAACAACTTGGTAAGAATCACATGATGGTTTGGGTTGGAAAGGACCTCATAGACTGTCTAGTTCCAACTCCCTGCCATGAATAGAGACACCTTCCACTAGACCAGGTTGTCAAAGCCCCATCCAACTTGGCCTTGAACACTTCCAGTGACAGGACATCCACAATTTCTCTGGGCAACGTGATCTGGTGTTTCACCACTGTCAGAGTACAGAATTTCTTTTTCAAACCTAATCTAAACCCACTCTCTTCCATTTTAAAGTGATTCCCTTTAGTATTAGATTTCCTTTAGTCCTATCACTCCATGCCCTTGTAAAAGGTCTCTCTCCAGCTTTACCCTCTCCAGCTGCCCCATTTTCTGTTGTAGGAACAATCCTTGTTCATTCCCCACAGTTTATGACCAAAGGAATCAACTGTGCTGGTATGAATCTTTATTTTGTTTTGGTTTGGGTTTTTCCTTTTTTTTTAATTTTTACTATTAAGTGATATAACACTCTTGTGTGATAAAGTGTCAAAGTCATTATTCTGCTCTTTTTCATTTGTCTTATATCCTTCTGTTCTTTATCATTGATTAATGATTCCCATATACTTTTGCCTTTGACTTCTATTTTCACCATTTTTCATATTTTATGATTCTATGCAGATGTGTGTGATAAAGACTGAGCAATGTCAGTATCATTCTATGTCTATTTCCCAAAGATCGCTTTATTTGGCTGAATCTCTTTTAATCCCTTTCACAGATGGGGTATTCAGACTGTCTCTCACTGATGCCCTGCTTCATGTTGGTATATGTTTTGTTGTGTGGCCAAAAAAGTCTAAAATATAACATTTGGGGTTTGGGGTTTTGGGGAATTGTTTGCTTTGCTGGTAGGATATGTCTAAACCTGGCGGTGAAGTGATGTCCCAGGGAAACTGACACAGCATTAAGGTTTTGAAAACTTCAGTGGAAGAGAGTCCTAAATAACTGGTTTTCTTTATCACAGAGTGCCCAAATCCTGCTGACCTACTGGTGCTTATGGCTTCCTCAAATAGTTCTAGGGACGCTGACTGGGCATCTCTGAAACCTCCCAGTTGACAGGTACCTGTACGTCAGCCACTGGTAACTGATGGCAGCTGCGTTTCTAACTAACTTTACTCACTGCATCTTCCAACCCCACATTTTTAATTTGTCCATTCCCTTCCTTTTCTGGATGGCAGCTAAAATTTTCTTCTTCTCAGTAATGGTCTTCTCTGTTGTTTCACTTGCCTATTTCATATCTTCACAATAATAAGAGCTTTCACTGTGCCTGCTGTGCTGGTGTTACCTGCCATCTGGCAAAACCTGCATCACCAGGTGACACAAACTTGTTTGAAGAATCAGCCAAACTGGGGAACAGACCATCAGTTGCAGCACCTTGACAATTTGTATTGTCTGGGTTTGTTCCCCAAAATTATTAAAGAAATTAAATTTCCATAGGGTTGGAGTGAGGGCCCTTTTACAGACTGAAAGCTGAATAAGGAGGAAGAAGCAAGTGGTAGTATTTAATAATCACTTTTTAAGATGGGGAGAAGCCAGCAGTGTGGACCAGTTCTGGGACTGGTTTTGTTCAATGTCTTCATCAATCATAGTGAAACCTTTGAGTTTGCAGATGGACAAAGTTTATGGACAGTGATATACAATCTAAACCATGCCAGATGCTGGTGAATGAACTGGCAGGACAAATACAGGAAGGAGAGCTTTGGCCTTCAGATGCCCTAAAGTCCTTGTCTCCATGTGTGGCAGCAAGTAAGACAGACAACAAAATGTTGCCTAACAATAGCAACACTACTGAAAAATAGATGGAGGGTTGGTGCTACATGTTTCTCATGTTTGCACACCCACATCTCCAGTGAGTCTGGTGTGCACATCTCAGGAGAGACATGTGGAAGGGGCAGGGGCAGCCCAGCGATCAGAGAGGTGGGACACCTGCCCTACAAGGAGAGGTAAGAACACCACCACTCTTTGAGTGGGGCACTGGAGGAGAGTTCAGCCATCTAGTCTGTCCTCATAAGGCAACTGTAATTCACCCACTGAGGAGGTGCTCAACATTTACAAGATTGTGAAGTTCAAAGAAAAAAATTAATGCAGATGTGTTATTGACAAAATCCCCTGATCCAAGTACTATTATAGAATCATAGAATATCCTGAGTTGGAAGGGACCCATGAGGACTGCAGGGCTTCATGACACGAGCAGGAGGTGAGTTTAAAGCAGACAAGAGCATGCACTTCCTTACACAGCAGGTAGCAACCAGCTGAAGTAACCTGTTGCCATGGGAGGTTTCAGAGGCAGTGTCAGTAGGTTCAGTAGAATTTACATGGAACAAGTCCACAAGGAGATCTTAAAAGATTTAGTCTAGGATAGTCTTTCTAACATCCATAATGCAGCAGTCGTGGATGCTGGGAATGTGTAGGAGGATGGAATGCAAAATGAAGCCAGGCTCCTGTGTGTGCTCCCCAGATAGCAGGTCCAGCTGATAGTGAGACAGAGCTGGTCATCTGGCTGTGACCCAGCAGGGCATATCTTCTGCCCAATACATGCATGTCTCTGACACAGCAGGGCAGCGGCAGACATTACAGCAGCCAGGCCCTTCCTCTCCATCCACCAGCAATTCCAATCCCTTCATTGCTCCATGCCATACACAGTGGGGCAAGCCTGCTTGTAGAGCAACAGAAAACATAGCTTATCTTGTATGCAATCTGTGTGCACTAATATATCCTGGCAAACTGAAGCTAGAGGCTTGGATCTGTCTGATCTGAATTTCTGTTACCTGGAGAGGTAGGACAGCAATTTTTTTTTCCCCACACACAGCCAGGTCTTGTCTGGCAAATGCAGAGCCTGGTCATATCTAACAGACTTCTGGATTCAACCTAATTCTTACTGAGCAACCTCTGTATCTCCCCACTGTACTCCCCCAAGCCTCAAGCTATTGATCAATAACTTACATAATGAAGAGTTAGCAGTAAACAAATTTCCCATGACGCTAATGTTCCAGTTCCTGTGAGACTGAGATGTGGCTGATTCTGTTTAAAAAAAGAAATTAAATAGTGAAGGATTTTATACGGTCTTTATCACTTTAAAGGAGTGGGAACATTAAAGAATAGGAAAGTAAATCTCAAGGTCAAAAGCTCTGTTGTCATCATACAGTCAATGCTATTTTCATTCACAGTATGCCTGGTAAGACCTTACTTCATGTGATGCTGCAGGAGTGACGTAGATGTTCTTCATACCCTTGAAAATCCTCTTCTGCGCTGTGAGGAAGAAGGGCAGGTACCTTACTGGATAGATGGAATCAGGAACCACAGCACAGTTAGGATGTATTTCAGGGAGCAGAGACAGATTTGACATCAGGGCAATGTGCCAAAGTTCTCCAGAGGCCACACTGGAAGAACAATAAAAGATTTCTTACTTTTTTTTAATAGTCTGGGGAAAGATTCTGAGTGGGATTTTCTAAGGGAAAGGAAATGAACTCCCATAACAAAGCCCATAAGTTTAGTGTTCAAAAACCTATGGCTTCAGTAAGGAGGATCTCAATTCTGATTTAATTCACAGATGTTCCAGATTTTCTCTTATATCTCAAAACATACACTTTAAAACCTGCCAACAAAGACGTATGTCAGAGCAGAAAACCCAAATGTGAGTTGAACGTATCTTACCTGAAAGTAAACTGGCACAGGCAAGGAAGACTGCTGTGTCTGCCAGGTCTATGCAGGAGGAAGCAGAGCACAGCATCTCATCAGAGGACAGAAACCTTGAATCTTGTATGCAATGACCCCAGGCATCAGTTGTGGTCCTTGGAAATACCTGTTCATCATGCCACAATAGATAGCTGTGATATACAGCTGCCAGTGTAGTTTTTCCCAAATGCCAAATGAGGAAATCTTGCAATTCATAGGAGTCTGGGAAATAACTGCTTCTGTCTGTGAGGCCGACTGGACTGACTGTAACTTGTTTGCTTCCCAGTTTCTGTCATTGCAGCTGAATATCAGATAGGGAGATGCAAAATGCAAGATTGAGCAGTGCCCTAAAAATAAAATAAAATAAAATAAAATAAAATAAAATAAAATAAAATAAAATCACATAAAA
>VWZD01008203.1:1381126-1437753 GCA_013396695.1 Sakesphorus luctuosus
CCACCGCTGCCCCCCAAACAAACATTACCCTGAAAAAAAAAATCCAGATTGACTTAAAATGGTGGTTTGTTTGGTTTGGGTTTTTTTCTTCACTTTTGCAGTGGTATCAGAACAAAATCCACTTATTTACACAAGTATTATTTTAATATCTGATTTTTAAATTGAGCAGTAGAAATAATTCACCTCTGCAGTTCTCTGTGAATCACCCCATCACGGCATTTGCAATGATCGGTCTCTTTCTGGCCTGTTCTTTCCACCCCTTTCCCCCCAGTGAGAAAAAGACACTATTTTCCTTCCTTGTTCTTTCAGTAGAGAATGACAGAAAGTACAAAAATATTAGTACATATTTCTGTGATTATACATCTGCCCAAAATATTTTCTTGACAGTGTTCAAAGCCCTCAGCAACCGTCACTGTACATAGCAAAATGGCACACGTAGTGCATAACAACAATAGTTTGAAGGGTATTCTTGCATTATATTCATATTTCAAAATGATGCAGTCATTTCACTGTATCATTGACAATATTAGACTTTTCTTTGTGTCTCTTTTCCTAAATAAGAAAAAGCCAAGTAATAACACACTGTGACATGAAGCAAAAATATTTGTTTAATTGGCTTAAAAAATGTTGTGAAGAAGTCTTAAAATAAAAATCACAGTGCAAGAGTTTACAAAAACAAGCTTCCTTATATGATCAATGTATTAATGGTATTATTGATTTCTGTAGAAATTATTTCTAGTAGAAATTTTATGTTCGTCTTTCTTGTTCTACTAATTAATTCAATAGCCAACTGTTATTGAATTGGATCTCTAGTGATTATTTCCTTCTTTGTAGGGTTTATGAGATGAACTTGATGATCTGATATGATTCTTTAACTCACATTAGGCTGACTGTGAAATGAAGGAATATTGCAGAATGAGCTAGCAAAGTACTTAATCATGAACTCAGCTTCAAACAATTCTTAAATGTCATTAACATTTGAATTGACTATGCATGGATGATCATAGGTAAGACATAATGCACCAGGACACTTAGGGAAATTATATGAAATACAAATATATATATTTATATACATATGTNATACAAAATGCAAAATCATTGCCAGAGCTTCTGCTTAAAGCCAGGCAGGCTGCCAGTTCCTACAGAAAAGAAGATTAAGAGATGAGAGAATTACCAAGTTCAAAGGTAGAATGCAACTGCAAAACACTGAGCCCAATTCACTGCCTGTGGGTAAGCCCTGTGTGAAAACTGGGGAGTCAACCAGCTTCTAGAAGAGACTTTAAGTATTTGACTGTATAAAACTAACAGGTTTCTGTCTAAATGTTTCCATGGAACTGCAATAACTGTTCCCAGGCTTAGGGGCAGTATGAAATACCCTGTGTGTTTTGTTCCAAGGAAAACAGACCTTCATAAAAGAAGTGATATCACCTTCAAAGTATTGAACAACTTACTCTGCCTAAAGTTGCCTCCCAAAATATATTTTTTTAATTAGTATTTCTAACTTTTATCTGGATCAACTATCGCACTTCCACACTGTAAGAAAGTCAGTGTTTTCACTCATGCCATTTCACTTGCCTTTTTTGCCCCTTCTTCCTCCCTACAATGGTCCAAACTCATAATCTCTTCATTGTTCGTATTCTCCTTCCTGAGCAGGCATCCTCACCAGGTTTGAACTTGTCCTCCCTGATGCCAGGTATCTCCCTGGTGCAGTGCAGATTACCTGGACTGTGTCATGTGTCTGTAGCACATTCAGTAACTGCCCTGATGGCAGAGACAGCCCATGTGGAGGAGGCGTTTGCACTCCCCACTGGATGTGGTCCCTGCTAAACTAGGGTGGAGGATCTGATTTGCCTGGATTTCGAGGAGATGTGGACCTACCAGAGGAGGTCATACTTGGAAATTAAAGTCTTATGATCACCCTCTCAGCACCAGTAAGAACCCCAGTAGGCACCACATGAAGAGGAGCAAGACTTTAAGATGGACCACAGGATGACCACAGAGGATGATGGAAGTGCTGGGACTGACATGTTCTGCCCTAGATATAATGGGCTGAATTCTCTTCAACTGAATCCTTTTGAGGAACTTTTGTTGATGTTTCTTTGAAGTGAATTTTCCTTGGACAAAATGACCAAAGTTTTTCAAAGAAGACACTCAAGAGTGTAAAGAGAAAAGCTTCCAGAAGCCAGACTATCTTAAAATTCCAAATGCCATGAGAAGATATTCTCAGAGAACCAAGCAGATTATTCCACAGTCCATCCATTAACTTTGTTCTTTGTGATCTACCATGTCTTACACCCTTGGTCAACAGTGTGGGCTGTTGCTGCAGGCTGTATTTGCTGCGGGGTCTGTCTGTCCAGGAAGTACAGTGTGGCAAGTTGAGAAATCAATGGCACACATAAATGCAGATTCAACCTTTTTTTTCCTTTTAAAGAGTATTTTGTACAATAACATGAAGCACTTCACAGTCAACCCCTCAACCTCAGATGTCCATCTGTATTAATGCAGGTGACCTCCACAGACACAGCCTCAGACACAGCTCATGTCCAAGACTCAGCACATCCACTGCCCTTTGTACTGCACCAGACATACACGACTTGATGTCAAGGAGTTTCTTCTGGCCTGGCATGACAAGAACCATAGCCACATGCCCCACTGTGAATAATATGAAGGAGCTGGGAACACATCAGAAAACAAGAGTACTATGAATAGACTCTCCTGGGGAAAGGGCAATTCCACATGAGGCGGGGCCAGGCAAGTGCCAGTCTCCAATTCTGTGAGCATATAATGACTGGCTGCAACTCAGGACATTAGTACTTCCTCCCCCTTCCCCCCGCTCCTTCCCCCNAGTACAAAAATATTAGTACATATTTCTGTGATTATACATCTGCCCAAAATATTTTCTTGACAGTGTTCAAAGCCCTCAGCAACCGTCACTGTACATAGCAAAATGGCACACGTAGTGCATAACAACAATAGTTTGAAGGGTATTCTTGCATTATATTCATATTTCAAAATGATGCAGTCATTTCACTGTATCATTGACAATATTAGACTTTTCTTTGTGTCTCTTTTCCTAAATAAGAAAAAGCCAAGTAATAACACACTGTGACATGAAGCAAAAATATTTGTTTAATTGGCTTAAAAAATGTTGTGAAGAAGTCTTAAAATAAAAATCACAGTGCAAGAGTTTACAAAAACAAGCTTCCTTATATGATCAATGTATTAATGGTATTATTGATTTCTGTAGAAATTATTTCTAGTAGAAATTTTATGTTCGTCTTTCTTGTTCTACTAATTAATTCAATAGCCAACTGTTATTGAATTGGATCTCTAGTGATTATTTCCTTCTTTGTAGGGTTTATGAGATGAACTTGATGATCTGATATGATTCTTTAACTCACATTAGGCTGACTGTGAAATGAAGGAATATTGCAGAATGAGCTAGCAAAGTACTTAATCATGAACTCAGCTTCAAACAATTCTTAAATGTCATTAACATTTGAATTGACTATGCATGGATGATCATAGGTAAGACATAATGCACCAGGACACTTAGGGAAATTATATGAAATACAAATATATATATTTATATACATATGTACATGTATATTTGGAGGAGGGTTGGGGTAAATAATTACTTGAAGATTTGCATTTCAGTAGATTTACTCCAAAGATGGGGTGAAGAAACAAGTTCAGCACTTGTATTCCTTTGTTGAGGGTTCTTGTGCATCCTATCTTGTCACTAAAAGTCAGAGATAAAATACCAGAAGATGTACCCCAAACACCATTGAATATTCCCTTCTGAACCCACTGGCAGCATGGGATAAATGACAGCCTGTGTGACAATCACAAGACAGCACAGGCAATTTCTTCCTTCTCACATGGAACAAGGGGTGTCACTAGAAGAGACCCTTCTTCTAATGTTATAGATCTCCACTTACTGGAGCTTCCTGGAATAATCTCTGACCTGTTCAGCCTGCTTTCCTGCAGCAGCTTTTAAGGAACAGTACACAAGTCTTTGTTACTGTTAATCACCTTTGGCTGGCCAAGAGACTGCAGACCTCACAGCATTCATCCATGACTCTGTCTCTGCCAGGTTTGTCTACTGCACTGCAACAGTTCTAAGTTGTTCGCTGAGCAGTGCTACTGATGGAGGGAATGTCAAATGCCTTCTTGAATCATTACCTCAAATAGGTATGTTGGGGTTTTTTTCTATGATATAACATGTATGTTTATACTGCCAAGAACAGTTAAGTTCCCTTCTATATAGAAAAGCGATGTAGTGACACTTGGTATTGCATGATTTCTGTGATATCTCTGGCTTTCAGTGCTAACAACTGCATAGAATAGCAAACAAACAAATACCTATGGAGATGAGCAGGGAATTGCACACACTGCATTATTTTATAGACAAGAAAGCTTATGTGTAGCTAATATGCTTTACAGTAAAAATGTTTGCTGATACCAGAGCATGGGAAAGTACACACAGTGTACTTGGAAGCTTAAAAGTGAGTCACTTCATTTAGCAGCGGAAATAAGCACCCAGAAACTGTGACTACTAAGCTGCTCTGGTTTTCATTTATTTGCAAATATTCTTCCAGGCAGGCCTAGAAAAGATGTGAAGTTGTACAAATGAGGTGTGCAAAAAAGAGAGGCATGAAAAAAGGTATAATATGGTTCTATCAGGATCTTTACAAATTCCCATGTCTGCAGAATTTGGCTGCTTTTCCGAACTCTGCTTTCCAGCAGGGCTAGATCCCCTAACCTTTGAAAGGTGCAGAGCTGCCAAGGTCAGAAGCTGAACCCAGACTGGCAGAAATGGGGCCATTTCCTGATATTCTGTGCTCCCAGCTCCCACCTCACTCTCACTCACAGGCTGGAGCAGGCGGCAGGGGTCACGGGGAGGTGTAAGCAGCCGGGGAGCTGTGGCTTTACAGTTTTTTCAACCTTTCACTTTTGCAAGGGCATTGAACCCCAGCAGCGGCGCTGATTCCTGAGCTATTTGCTGGGATTGCCCCCTGCTGGGCCAGGGCTCCCGCCACTGAGCTGCAGGCACCAAGAAGCCAAAATCATCACTGTCCACTGCTCACTGCTGGCCATCATCTCCCTTGCTTGAAAACTGATTTCTAGTGGCACCAGTGATTCCTAAAGCAGGAATGCTTTTCTCTGTAGGCTTTTTAGGTCTTGGCTCTTCTTTCTTCCACTTACTGGTAAAAGCGCAGAGAGAGGGTTTGCAGCGTGCCATGCCCCTTGAGAAGCATAGAATCATTAGGTTGGAAAATACCTCCAAGATCACTGAGTCCAATCTTTGACCAAACACCACCATGTCAACTGAACCAAAGCACTAAGTGCCACATGCCGTTGTTTCTTGAACACTTCCAGGGATGATGACTCCACCTCACTGGGGATCTCATTCCAGTGCTTAACCACCCTTTCAGTGAAAAAATTTTTCCTGATGTTCCTGGCACATCTTGAGATTGTATCCTTTTGTCCTGTCTTTACCTGGGAGAAGAGACCGACACCCAGCTCGCTACAGCCTCCTTTCAGGTAGTTGCAGAGAACATAAGGTACCTGAGCCTCCTCTTCAAACTAAACAACCCCAGCTCCCTCAGCCACTCCTCATATGACTTACTCTCTAGACCCTTCATAAGCTTCACTGCCCTTCTCTGGACATGCTCCAGCACCCCAATGTCTTTCTTGAAGTGAGGGCCCCAGAACTGGACACAGTACTCAAGCTGTAGCCTCACCAGTGCTGAATACAGAGGGACAATCACTTCCCTAGTCCTGCTGGCCACAGTATTTTGAAATCTGGGAAGCCATCAGCCTTCTTGGCCCCCTGGGGAGACCTCCAACAGAACATGAACAGAAGTTTTGTTCATTTCATTTAGATGTCGCAGGCTGAAATTGCACTCATGTCTCCTCATGGGTCTGGAAATGCTACTGATTCAGTAGATAATGTCTTCTAGTGACACTTCTGTCACTGCAGACCTGTCAGTGCACTTCACACCAGGCAGACCCCATCTAGAAACTCTGGCTTAAATGCATGAATGGGCGGCATAGATGATTAAAACACTTCCTTGGTTATTGTGTATTAACATGCACCTGTGAAAGGGCCCAAGAGAAGTGGCAGCAGGGTGGAAGGCTGCTCGTCATCCTGATGGCTGCTCTCCTAGTCAGGAAAACCTGTAGAGGAAAGGAGACTGTGCCATGGCTTGGGCCACACAGCCAGCCAGGGGCATCAAGGTGTTTCTCAAACACCTCCAGGTAGAACAATGGCTAAGGAGAATGCAAAAGCCCTGCAAGGAAGTCAAATATTGAGAAAAGTAGGATTTAGCCACAAAAGAGTTTATGCAGTATTTGCTGGACCACTGGAAGCCACTGGAAGTGTACTAGATGGAGAGTGAGATACTGTCAGAGCCAATGTTTCTGTGTCTATTGTTGTCCACGTATTTGGGGTCTTTTCCATGGGGTGCAGTCCTTCAGGCACAAACTGCCCAGCATAGGTCCCCCCATGGGGTCACAAGTCCTGCCAGCAAAGCTGCTCCAGCGTGAGCTCCTCTCTCCAGAGGTCAGCAGGTCCATGCCAGGACTCTGCTCCAACACGGGCTTCCCACGGGGTCACAACTTTTCAAACATCCACCTGCTGCAGTCTCGGTCTCCTCCACAGGCTGCAGGTGGATCTCTGTTCCGCTGTGGATCTCCATGGTCTGCAGGGGGACAAGCCTGCCTCACCACAGTCTTCACCACAAGCTATAGGGGTTATCTCAGCTCTGGTGCCTGAAGCACCTCCCCCCCCCTCCTTCTTCACTGACCTTGGTGTCAGCAGAATTGATTCTATCACATATTCTCACTTCTCTCTCCGCTGGCCATAATTACTTCTGCACAATAACTACTCTTCCTTCTTAAGTATCTTATCACAAAGGTGCTATCACCATCTCTGATGGGCTTGGCCTTGACCAGCAGGTTCATCTTGTAGCCATCTTGTAGCCAGCTGGCATTGGCTCCATCGGACATGGGGGAAGCTTCTGGCAGCCTCTCACAGAAGCCACCCTGTAGCTCCTCCCCGCCCTCCTCCAAGCTGGCTACACAAACACAATACAACATCAGAAAACATCTATATTTGTATATGCAGATATAATTTGGAAAACTGAATCTCTTGCTCATAGGAGAATTAGTATTTTCTTCATAAGGAATAGTTTAAAAGAAGTATTGATGAGTTTACAAAGTTGCTTAGAGCCATAGAGATTTGATTTCAGAAAGGGGTTTGAGCAGATGGAAGCAAGAGTGTAGCTGGGCACTTAGAGAAAGGGCAGGGCTAACAGACCTCCTGGACTTCTTCCTTGTGTCCTAACACTTCAGCAAGTAATTACAAGCTAAATATGACAGGAATCAAGAGACATATCAGTCCCTTAAATGTAATCTTTCATTCTTATGCCAAATTCTATATTTTGATATAGCCTCTCTTCATTAGTTACTTTCTGTAAGACTTGCTGGACAAGGTCCATTGGAATTTAATCCCAGAGTGGAGGAATTACTCCAGTGACAGAGATGCTGTGTATGCTGTATGCAGACTTCTTACTGATGTACTTAGTCTGATTTTTCAAGCTTGAAAACCTACGTGCTTGAAACGTGTTAACAACTCACATTTATCTTGGTTCATAAAAAAGAAGGCAGAGCTAATAGAGAAAATCCCCTTCTTTAAAGGAAGAGAGACATTTATGGAAAGTTTAGATTAGTTCAGTAGATATTTAATGCAGGCAGAAAAGATGATTCAGTGCTCAAGGAGTGAGACAAAAGCTGCTGTGGTTCCTCTTCCATCCAAAGACATGTTAGCAGTGGTCAGAACATTTACAACTTATTAATTCACTGATGAAAAGCTTATACTTGTCTTTTCTGTGCTTTGGTGTCATAAAGAGCCCTGGCTTTCTCGAAGCACTCAGTGGTTCTCTATTGCTTTGGAGTATTTCTTCCTATGGTTCACTATGTATGATTTTTCCTGAACAGAAGGTACTGCTTTGGTTCATGCCATCCAGAATTACAAACTACCTCCTATGCACCCACAGTATATGTACAGACGCACGCATTTAAGGACAAAGTTTGGTTTAAAAACTCTGTATTATTATGCTTGGGATGTTAAAACAAATAATACTTGTGATCCTGCCTGCAGAGATATCACAATGTACACATTAATGCTGGAAACCCCCCAAGTTTAGTTTGCTAGCTGGTCAGCTGGGGGGATGTGGGAATGGAGACCACACGTACATGGCTTTAGCCTATGGAGATGAGAGGCTATTCTATATTTTTATTGAATGTCCATTAGTATCCTGGCCACTCATTGACTTGTGACTCTTTAATACAGCAATTAAAATCAAATTTTTAAAAATTTGGTGAAAGTCAGTGGACTGAAATCAGTTATTCCATTGGCCAACAATCCAACAGCACTGAGTAAAGGGGGAATACTGAGCATCCCAGGTCTATAAAAGGGAGGACACTGAGCATATTAGGTACTAACACTGGGTCTTAAAATAAATGTTAAATGCTTGTTTTTATTCATAAACCAGAAAGACCAAAGAGCTCATTCTGTCACACAGAGCCTGTTATTCTAGTGACTATTTCACAGTCCTAGCCTGGCTGGGTGAACCTGCACTGCTCTCATTAGGATTGCCAGACAGGATCAAGGAAACACTTCTGTTTCTCCTGCAGGCTCTGCACTCTCTCCTGTTTGTAGCTTTGGTGCAGCTCTCTGTCTTGTCTCCACAGCCCAATTTTCTTTCCCAGTGGCAGCAGGATGTCTGTTAGGCAGTCTCACGGCAGTCCCCGCTGTCTTAGTTTCCTGACATATCATGGCTCTTTTTAACTACCTCAGAGCCTATTGTCTCATGCAAAAAGCATGTGAAAGTCTGGCCCTTTGCCTCAGATGATTTCAATTAAAAATTGCCATGTATATTTCTTACATTGCTCAATATATGGATCTCGTATCTATCAGTCTGCCTTGGTTGTCGAATACACTTTACTGCTTTGGTCTTGACTTCCTGCAGTCCTGTATGACTGGGCAGGCAGAGATATGTGTTGTCAGCTGATGCAGCAAAGGAATTGTAGTAACGATTGGAGCCACGGCCATTATGTGTTTTCCACTGATCTGGAAAGTCATGCTGAGTGAGCACACTGCGGTCCAAGTGCCACTGCAGCACTGCTGGTCTGTGGTGTGTGACTGTCCAAACCTATGTGATTAGTTAGTCATTTCTAGTAATTTAAACAGAACTATGTAGGTATGCTTGGACAGTTGTTACACACTTTGCTTTCTGTATTTCCTCTGGATTTCAGTAGCTATCTCTGGCAGCTACATTTCTTACCTTGTGACTCATGCACCATGAGTGTCCCAGACTCATTCCCTGGGCTAGGTCTCTGGCTGTATGTTAAAATGTATACAGAAAAACACACAGAAATAAATTTCATGTAGCAGTGACACGAAATGTGTGACTGTTAGCTTATTCTAGTGCCTGAAGAGCTTCTTCAGCTGTGGTTGGCCAGCTCTTCCTTTATGCACTATCTCACCTTTCATTTCCTCAAGAAATGCCTTGTTTGGTTTGTTTTGTTTTTTTGTCTGGGATCTTCAGCTTCTTGAAAGTAGCACCCACAGCCCCTCCAAGGCACCCACAGGCTGCAGGCGGCATGAGGTAGGTCCTCAAACACTTGAGTAGCCACTCTGAGCTTCACTCTCATTGGCACTGTTCTCAGTTCAGACAGCAGGACAGAACTCTTCACATGTTCTTCATGACTCAACAGCAGCCAGTATCAAAGCAGACCACCAAGAAACCCACTGATTTGCAGAGGAGTGACTTTTATTTCAGTGCACCACAAGGGGTTTTGTCTTAGCTGGTGTCTTTTATAGTGTCCTTTTTATTGGCTTTGAATTAGGCTAAAGCAGTAAAAGTCATACTTTGCAACTGCATATTTTGCAACTGCTGTTGCATCAGCACCATTTTTTACATTCAAATGTATGCAGAAAAATTATCTGAGTTGGCTAACTTGCCTTTCCCAATAGGAAATGCTGACAGTATGTCCATTAGGCAAGGCTGCATGCCCACTGGGAGACACCTATGGCTTCAGGTATTCTGCCCTGACAGAGCGGTCCAGACAGGGCCCTTGAAGGGCATTCCCAAGTCCGGCTGTCTAGTCAGTAGGTCTGCCTCTGGGATGTCTTATAAGCACTCCCACTGTACTGGTAGGGAGAAACCTGAGGAGCAGCTTGTCCTTTCAGTGCTCTCAGCCAGTCTGTCCCCTCCATGAGCCCATTCAACCCCATGCCCCAGTTGTAAACAGCAAGGCATCCTGGTCCCCTTCACTGGGCACATACATCCAGGAGAGGATGGCATTCTGAAGCCACCCACCACCACTGCACCTGATGAGTGCCTCTGGGAAGTTTGTGTTGGTTCATATCATGCACCAGACACATTTTCATAATAAAGCAATTTAATCACCAATTTACACATGGCAGAATTGAACAATACATTTTTTGCCTCTTAGGGGCACATATGAAACATTTAAACATCCATGACCCATAATCTCATTTATCTTTGCAGCATCTTCAGAAGTCTAGCAACATTTGATGTTGCTGTCTTTTTCCTGGTTTAGATACCTACATGTCCTGTACTAATCAGCTAAGAGATTTGAATCTTCCTCACAGTTGTCCCTATAATGCTCCCTTTCAGTGTTACCCTTTTTAAACTGAGGAGTTGGAGATTTGAAAGACATACTGGTAAGACTGGTTCCCAGAGAAAAGTAAAGATGCAGGGTTTCAGAAGAATCTTTGCTTTATTTAGATGGAAGGAGCACAGCTGTAAACAAGTAATATTTGTTGGGAAGAAGCTCTAAAATCACACTATAAAACCAGAAAATAGTTGAAGAGGACTTGTTGAGGACTACATATAAGTATGCATGAATATATGACAAAAATATCTGCTTATACAAACGAATACAGAATTTACTTGTTTTACCAAAGCAAAAGCAACCAATGCCTTTTCTTTCCTGACTTTTTGTTTTTACATTGTCTTCTTTTCAGTTCTGCCCTTACAATGGGCTAAATATTTATATTACTCATTCCAAGGTTTTCTTAGAAGCAAGGATAATGCTGTTGCAATTTACCAACATGACAGAACAAAAAAAAAATCCCAGCAGAGGTGGAAAAGAGGAGGGACACACTGCATTATCTTTGTACCTGTACTTATTTTAGTCTGCATGGTACAACCTAGCCAAAGTATTGTTCTGTTGGTTGTTGCTGTTGTTAAATGGTTCAGGTTCTGTAGCTCCTCAAACACTGATAGTATTTTTATCCTGCAACTGAATGGATTTGTTGTCTCATCTGCACATGAGAAATTATTATGTCACATTCCTAATAGCATTAATAGGAGCTACTTGCAAAAATCTTTTGATGATGCTGAGCCAGGTCATTCAATAGCAATGCAGACCTAATTCTGCTCTGGAGACAGCTCGACAACTGTCTATAGAACTGTGTCAAATGAATAAAACAGGTGTTGTGGACTCAGAGTACTGTGTTGGACTCTCTGCAAGTCACCCTCCTGAAGAACTGAGAGTGAAGCTGTCTTGACATTGAGAAGCATTATTTAAAATAATGAGTCTTGAATTTTGTCCTCCACATTTTTGCCTTTGTTCTACTGGTTCTAAAGAAAGATGGGGGGGTGTGGGGGGGTTGGAACTAAAAAAAAAAAAAAGAGAGAGAGAGAGAAATAAAGGGAAAAAAAAGAAAGAGCAGAAATTCATATACAGAAAAATAGTAAATACAGAAAATAGTATCCAATACACAGGAAAAAAAGTAAATAAAAATATTCCATTACCACTTCAGGTGAAGTTTTCTCCTTTGAGAAAGATTTCCTGGAACACAAAAATGAGCAAAATAAAAAAAATAAATATCAGTGTTACATATAACTGGACAAAGATTTCTGCTGTCTACCTAACATAATTTTCTTGTTTCTCTTCTTGAATAAGAAGCTGCTCAAGGTAGTTTGTAAGGCTGAAGTTATAAACTATAATCAATGTGATGGATCATCCCACTTTAGGTGGATTTAGAAACTGCAGAACATATGATACATGAGAAGGAAAGTATTTAAAGCTATCCAGAGATCAGAAGCAGAGGCCCTTATCCTGCTAAAAGTCTGTGAGGTGCTGGCAAGGAAATCAAAAGCAATCGACCCGGATTACAATGAACCTGAGGTTTTGATCCCAGGTAACAAATGTGAAGGAGACTCAGAAAAAACTGACAGAAGCTGAAATTAATTTTTTTAGCAGCTCCAGCCAGAATCTTAAGAAAGCTGTTGCCAGTGAAGTTTGCCTGGAAGCTACATGAATCACATTGACTTCTATTGACTTCTCAGGAGATGTTTGAAGGCTGGAGCTGAACATTATTCTGATTTGCCACCATGCCTTTGCCTGTAAGCACTTAATTCTGTCTTGGGGAGCTTCACCACCAGGTGCTCCGGCACAGAGGGCTTTTACAGATGGCAACATCAGCTACTTTGCAAACTAAACAGGTTTTGTTTAGTTCTCAGTTTCCTGTAAGATGAATCTCATGTGTGACACATCTCACATCTCAAAGGTACAGCCTCCTGTCTGTAGAAGACAGCATGACTACTTCAGCTAAAAAACATGTCTGCAGTTTGATTTGAGGCTTTCAGTCATGAATCTCATGATGAAACTGATACTGAATCTCATGAATTGTGAAACAATCTTTACAGAGTGAAGACAGAGATGCCTATTTTGAAAAAAGAGGAGAAGAGATGCATCTACTAAGATGAGGCAGGACAGTACTTCATTGGTCTATCTGATCATAACTCCACTAGTACCTTGATAAATCCATCTTACCATACCTGTGCAAGAAGGCTGCAGAATGGAAGATGCATAATCATCTAAGCTTAAGTACAGGCTCTCTAACTGAGAAGCTCAATAAATATGGTACAAACTAGAACTAATTAAAAAAAACCCAAACAGTTCTTTGAAGAATATTAATTTTTCTTTTCTTTTTTTTTTTCAATGGCCTTTTGGAGGAAAATGTTATCACTTTTAGAGCAGCCCTTTGCCCCCAGGTGAAAGAAAAAAAAGTCTCTGTGTTTTAGTTAAAATGCACTTGGCATCAGAGCAAGCATTGTAAGGTGGTACTGCCATCTTCATGAATATGGAACATTTGATTTATTTATTAGTTTGAAACTGAGAAGATTCTGGGAATTTGCTGTCATGCCAGAAGACTTTCTATTGTATTACCTGTTCTTCCAATTTGTATTAATGAAGCTGCAGAGAAGAAGAAACTAACAACTTAGTCTTTTATGATTTTTTTCCAGTTAATTCCTAAGTAAACATACAGAGAAATAGAGTCTTCTATATTCATATTCCCTTAGTCATGGTTTAGGACCCAAGACACTCCAGCTTGTCACCTAAGTCTAGGACACAATCCTTTGTAAGAAGTGCCCAGAAAATGAAAGTCTTCTGTCACCTATGTGCCAGAAAAAAACAGGTAGAAAGGTTATTTCCTACCTTGTTTTCTCATGGCTGGTCAAGAAACAAAGTGGTAAGAAATTGAGTAAATATTCACCCGTGTACCTTGTCATTTACCATTTTGCCCATCAGGGAGTACAGTTTGAAGGTAAGGTAGAACATTGATTTGAATAGTCCACCAGAGATGCTCTTTATGCAAGGTCTGCATTAGTTAATGATACTTTGCCATTCTGAAAGCTGGTTTTCTTCTGTTATATCAGAAACTATAGACTTCCTGCAGGCTGATGAAATACTTTTTATTAGTCCCAAGGGCCTAGCTGTTCAATAAATTAAGAGCAGGAAATCCAAGCCATGTTATCTCTTCTCTCTAACACTATCTGAATTGGCAAATTGTTCTCTGTTGCATAACAGGTGCAAAACACATCATATCCTGCGCCTTGCTCCTTCTGAGACAGCCATCTGACCTCTGCTGTTGCTTTCTGTGCAGTGGGTCTTCTGTATCAGGTTTCAAAATGGAAATCTTGCCTGCAGTCTTTGAGCATGGAGATCTCCACTGCAACACCCTTGGCAGTTGGCTCATGATGTGCATGTAGACCGCAGCATATTCATAAATCCTAGGAATAAGCAGTACCAGAAAATGCAAAGTATTGCTCCTTATTGTTGTCTTATAGCCAAAAAGGCAGTAAGGGAAATAACTGATTTTCATTTAAAAGTACTGCTTGTCCAAGGCCAGTCCCTACCTCATTTCAAAACAAGTTTTAGGTGAATGACAGACATCAGGGTTGGGAATGTGAATCTTAACAGGTGCATCTGATAATCAGAAACCCACATGTACTGCCCCAACCAGAAAACTGGACCACAGCGAACTCCCTCGTACAACTCTACTAATTAGCTCTTCATTACTTGCATGCAGGAGCGTTCTGAACATTAAGCCAGATGACATATCTTTCACATAACAAATCTAGGAGTTTCTTCTCGAGTCAGATAGGTCCAGGGAGCACAGAATCAGGCTCACTGTCCTTCCAGCACTCATAAACAGGAGCAAGCAGGAGGTTTGCATTGTGTGGCAATGGCACACAAACTTCTCTTACGAGAGATTTGGAATCTCTCGTAAGCTGCAGCCCCTTTTTAACACAAACAAAACAAAACAAAACTAACCAAACCAAAAAGTTTGCATGTGCGGAAAGTTTGTAGACAATTTTCTGCTTGCTACACACAGCTTCCTTCCTTGGATTCAAGCAGACCTAAAGGTAGAAATCCGAGCTCAATTGTCAGATGGCAGCAGGGGAGCAGTGGGTGGCCCTGCTCTGTGCTGTGCCTCGATGCTGAGCACCAGCCTCCCCCGCTGCTCTGATTTCGCTTTCCCTCTGCGTCCTGCCGTGCCTGCTAAGTAAGGCAGCTGCCACAATCAAAGCCCGAACCTCAGGACACAAAACCATCTCCGGGAACAACCTCCTTTGCACTAGACAGGCTGATTGAGGATGGCAGTGCACACAGGAGAGCAGCAGCAGCAGCCCTGACCTCTGCACGGCTTAGCAAAACAAACAAAATCACATTGTTGTCTCAACTGTGGGTGAAAGCAATGATCAACTAGCATGTTTTGGCAAAAACGGGGAGAGGAGACAGTCTTGGCTTGTACTGAGGATGTTCTGCACAGGAGACCGTGTCAGGCAACAACAGGGGAGGAAAACATCCTGAGGCCAAAAGGTTGCAGTGGGAACACCAGATTTTTATAGCTGTGAACCAAACATCTGGGCTATCCAGTCCAGCACTGGGTCTCCAGCAGTGAGCAATTTCAGCTGCATCAAAGAAAGGTGCATGAAACACTGTAACAGACAGAGGTCAGATAAGACAACCCCTTATAAAATGCCTCATCTTAATTCTTAATTTGGGACTGGCTTGACATCTGAAATGAGAATTTGCCTGGTCTTCCCAAATAGTGCGTTTGCAGGTTCAAAACTGTATGGACAGGTGAAAGAGGCAGAAATAGCATTAGTTATTATAAATTGTTATATATAGTACATAGATAGTACATACAGCTTTAGATGAGGGGACTATTACCATGTACGGTTGCAAAGTCAAGAACAGTCATTAGGACAGGCTGTGCTTAAGACTATTGGTGAGTGAGGACAGATCATAATGTAGAAAAAGCTGTTCTTTGCAGTGCTGTTTGTAGTAGTGGGCGAGACTGCCCTACCACTGCTTCCAGAAACACTTGAGCCCCATGCTCTTATCCCTTGAGACACTGTGCTCTGGTGTGAAAATTAGTTCAATGTCCAGTTCACACAGGACTCTGTAAGGGAAAATCTGTCACCTACATAATGCTTATAATCTAGAGTGAATTTAAATTAAATTTCATTTTCCTTGATGCATTCCCCTGACACTGTTCAGCATTAGCTGCTGAGTTTGAGGAGCAAGGTTTATGCCACTTAGCCTGTACCTTACAGCACCTTCATAAAGACCATTTTCATCTTCAGGACTGAAAACTTTCACATAATGAATCTAAATTCATTATGGCTCCTCTGCAGTTTTCCTCAGCAAACCCTTTTAAAAAGCAATTCTAAAAAAACAAGCTAAAGATGTAACTCTGGCACTGAAAAGCAGCTAGACACAGTAACTGCTGGACCATTATACTAATTGCAACTTAAATGTTTTAAAGAACAGCCAGATAAGTTTACCTCAGCTTTGCAAAGGTGTATTATTTAACAAACACACACAGTACAATCTTCTTTCCTATCTAGACAATGTAAAGGAGAAAACTTTTGACTTGACTATTTTTGACTGCTGGCTTTGGGGCTTTGAATGTTGGCTTTTGCATTTCATTTAAATCTTGCTTATTGAACCCTTCAGAGCTTATTGAATAATTTTCTTTACTCCAGACTATTTACTTTGCCATGTTATTGTGACTTACAGTTCATATTGAACCACGTCAGATACCATCTGAGACATGTGCATATGAGCAACAAAACCAGTATGACCTGATGTAGAAATTACCTATCAACTTATAAAACGCATTCTGTGACATTTATTTTAATTTTTTATAGTACAAATCATAGCATAGTACAGATAAGATGTATTTTAGAACTAGGGCACTAATCAGAAAAACATAAGGGGGTTATTAAGTTTATCTTGGTTGTCTTATGAGTGTTTCTGACAGAATATATTATCAGGTATTTCTTAAAGGTGGACCCTTGCTGACTATAACACCTTATGTGAAATACCAAAGCCAGTCACTCTGGATAACTTGCATTAGTCCTAAGAATCTATAAAACCAGTCCACCACCATTTGACATGTTGGAAACTGGCAAGTTGTAGGTCTCAAAATTAAATATGAAATTAAAACCAGGCATGCTTCTAATGGAAGTCTGTATCATTGTGTCTCGGTCCCAACAGAATTGTTTTCCTGACAATAGCTGAGAAGCAAAGCTATTTCCTGATAAAGTTTGCAGCTCATGGGAGAAATTGGGGGACTATAAATAATGGAGGGAGAAGATCATGGAAAGAGCAATCGGGACCATTTAGCACAGCAGCTGCAATAATCAATATGCAATTAATACTTCCAGGAACACAGAATTATTGATGCTTTAACAACCTTCCATTGTTTTAAATTCTTTGCCTTGATTTGAAGGTATTCTGAGATGGGTAATAAACTGGTACCTTTTGTATTTCACTTCAGTGCTTTAAATTGCCTTCAGTGTTTAAAAAAATCCATGGTTTTACTTCAAAAAGGGTTCGTTACCTAGAAAAGTCCTAATGATAATTTGCCTCTAAATAACCATCATGACAGAAATGCTGCAAGTGCTCTGTGGGAACAGAGGAGAACTGCTTCTGCTCCTGCTAACAGATGAGACGACAAAGCTGTCTCATCATTCAGGAGAATGAAGTGTTGGAAATGATACATCCAGCTAACTGGTAGAGCACTGGGGCACGAGCGTGGTAACAAAGACAAATAAGAAGTTTAGAATCAGGATGTCACACAGCTTCCCTTCTCCTTTCTTCCTTTCTTTTAAATCTGGTGGTTTGTGGGGTTATTTTCAAGATAAATATGTTTTTTCAAATGTGTTTACAATCAATCAGAAAAGAGGAGGAGGAGCAGCTGGGAAGACAACAAACTGCAGAGCAGGAAACCAGAGCTCAGCATGTCTGTTGTGTCTGTGCTGCTCACATAACCAGGCACGGACCCCTTCAAAATGTAATCCTGTTTGTGTCACTGTTTGCTACACTCCCTAACTGGATTAAAAAGAAAAAGAGGAAAACAAATCCAAATCCTCCAAGGGCTATCTTTGGAACATCCTCGGAGATTAATGGCAGGCTCACAAATAGGAAAACTGTTTATAAAACTCATTTTTGGTGTGCCTCTGATTTAGGAGGCTGAGGAATTTCTAATAGTACCAGCAGAATAATGGAGAAAAACTTGGAAACAAGCTCTTCAGGTTATTTTCAGATTATGTTGTCATTCTCTTTTGGGGGCTAGTATAACACAACAAACCTATCTCTTCTTTTGCCTGAAAGAAAAAGCATTTTCTAGGTTTTATTTATTTGTTTATTATTTTGCAGTTGTTGGGGATTAATGAAATGTGGGTTTGTGAACTGTGTGATGTCTGGCAATATGCTTGTTACCTCTGGCTCCAAGGGAAGGATGATCTAGACTGACAGGGAGCTCCTGGTATGTCTGAAACAGTGTAAAATAGGGGGGAAATAAAGAGAACAAAGATTGCTTGACACATTCTGTATATCCCTTGGAAGTATTCTGGACATTATGTGATCCAAACTAGAAATTGTCCAAGAAGAGTAATTTGAGCCTCAAAATTGCAAACATTACAAGTTATTTCTATTGAAAATCATGGTATTGGCTTTACAAAAAATATGGTATTAAGAAAAAGTCATAGACAAATAAAACTCATAAAATTTCTTAGGATACCATTATTTACCATATTGTTGTTGAATATTTAAATAAAAATTTACAGTTCCTTATATGTTATGAGGATTACAAACTTAATTTTTCCAAATGGTAACTTCAACATCCAGTTAATCCACATACTAAGGAGCTGGTGCCCTGTGATTCTTGTCAAGGCTACTGGAACTGATATAGTTTTGAGAGAAGTTGGTCTTATATAAACCATAATATCTTCAATCCCTGAAATTTAACTTTGAAGAATTGTGATTGGTGTTTGTGGGAACTGTGAAAATGGAGAATATTCTGCACTAGCCAATGCTGATTGAAAAAGTCATGCCAAGTAGAAGAAAAGTGAGCAAGTGTTTTGGACACCCACTGCTCAGGTAGAACCTATGTGCAACTTCCTGTACAAAACTTGATGTGCTCTGGCTGCTGATCAAGACAGATTCGCTCTTCTTTTCACTCATACAAAATGGCATCTATCATTGCTGGCTGACACTTACATTTGTGTACTGTGACCCCTTCAGAGGCAGAATAAAAGACACATTTGTTTGACACTGAGTCTTCTTTTATCACTTGATATGAAAGGGCCGCTATTTGCGCTATTAATAAATGTAGTTAAATGACAGGATCTGAAATGCAATGAACTCAGAAACTGGGTGCTAGATGCTGTACAGGTATAATGCAAGAGTCTCTCTACAGAACAGCTTCTGAGTTTAGCTCTTACTTTAATTTGTGGTGTAAAAAAAAGTATAAATGATCTCATAGAAAGATGCTGCAGTTTTGTTTTATTTGGTTTTTCTTTTTAATTCTTCTGTAAGTACATAGAAGAACAGCACAGATGATAAATACAGCACATATAAATTCAACTCCTTCAATTATCAATATACTGATGCTGCCTATACTTCACTAGTTCATAGTTCTGCTTATATAACAAAATACATTTGTGTTTAGTAGTGTCAATAGTGGTATTTGTTTAATGGGTATTTTTCATAATGCCAGACTGCTAATTACCTAAACCTTCAGGGGTTATGAAGAAATACAACTGTAAAGAAATACACATAGCATAGCATAACACAGGTGCTCCTACTACAGGATATGTACAATCTGTACAATCAATTCAAAGGTACATTGCAAGAAACTATGAAGTGCCAAATCTGAAATCTCTAAGCAGTTAGTTTGGGAACAGCTTATTAACAAGATAACTATCAGGATGCTCCACATGACCAATATTACCACGTGACCGGTGTTGTTAGTTTAGTTTTTTAATCCCACAATTTTCAGGCCATGACTGAGGGAACTGTTGTGCAAACTTAGAAATGGCAGTACTACAACCTCTGATCTTTACCTGCACATTTTCAGGATTGGCACTTTATATTACTCCCAGGTATGCAGAAAGCAGCAATCCTCAGATGTCCCAACACCTTCTTACTAGCTGACATCACTGAACGTAAGCAAAAATCCTTTAAGGTTATTTTAGTGATCAGTGTGTTCCAAGAAAAGGATAAGGGTACTCGCTAAGTAACTGCTGACACTGGAAGAGATTTTCTAGCATAGATCTTCTCTACAGTTATCACTTAGTCCCTGAGCTTCTCTACTGCAAGTTTTTAGAACTGTGAAAGGTTTTATATCCCTAATTTTTCAATACATCTTTTCCTAACATTTTGTTAAAAAACAAACAAACAATAGCACTTTCTAAAAATTTCGTTTGAGACATGAGTTCAAACTGGGTCTGACTTAGGACGCTCTTAGATATAAAACAGCACCTGCAAAACCATAAAACTTTGCTACCTGAAACCCCATGAAATAGAAACAGGTGTGAAATTTCAACACAATGCCTTGCACATGTTTGCTTGCAATTTTTTGTTTTCTCCCTACTGGGTATAAATCAATAAGCATAAGTTAGGCTATCACCATTCAAAAGCAATACTTTTGTGCCAGACATGCAGCTCCTGGGTCTAATGACAGTGGCTGATACAGGCACACATCAGTGCAAAACTATTAGTTTTCTAAATCACTCTACTTTCCTGCAATTCCTGCTTTTTGATTACTACGACTCTCACCTGTGCTTATGGGCTTGTTGAGACTGTTTTGGAGTGGGAAATTTCAAAATTATTTTGATTATAGTTTTAAGTGGATTCATTAATTACCACTGAGCTTTTTAATTATTTTCATGTTCATCAAATGTTCTATATTACACATGCTGCTCAAAAAGCCTGAAAACCATGTTCTGCAAAGTTAAAGTAATACAAATGTTTCTCCTTTAGGAACTGGGTTAGGTGATGAAAAATCTGGTAAATAGTCACAGCTTTTCATCTGCACTGATCTGGGTTGGATGTGAAAGGTTTTGTATCCTATTAACAACCTCCTGAGCTAACCAGCCCCTTAAATGTGATTACAAGGATCACGCATCTAAGACTTTCAAAAGGGGTTACCGAGCTCTCTTGATAAACTAAAGAAAATATCTGGCAAAGCTCAGGGTTGCTCCCGAGAAACCTATGCATTTAATAAATAACTTATGCTTTTGGACATCCTTGATAATTCCTTGGTGGATCGTATTTATGATCAAAAGAATACTAAGCTGGCTGTAGATAAATTCTGTGGTGATTTTCCTAGAGGATATTTACTCAGGTGTTGCAGGAAGTATTGCTTCTCTGTAATAAACACCAAAAGGGGAGGAGTTCCCTATATTTGCTACAGGCTGCGCTCAGTTAAGCAGCCAGAGAGGTCAAAAAGCAGTTCCCCTGAGAGGTAAGTTCTTTGATTCTTATAGTGGTGGTCTTTTTTCTGATACTTAAACATGCTTGTTTATTTTCTTGAATTATCCCTTATATATCTGCTGATCTTTTGATGCATCACTTCTTATTTGCATATGTACACAGTTAGCCATCAGAACACCTCCTCATGGGTGTAATACTATTAAAATATCAATTCTAAACAAAATAAAATAGATTAAAAGATGGAACATATGCCTTAAGTCCCACAAACCCTCCATGGCTGAGCTCTGCTCAGGATTTGGAGCCCAGCAGCCGAGGACCCTCTTTTGTTGGGGGTTCCATGGTGTCCTGCATAGCTGGATCCTGAACTTGTCTGGATGTAGTATGGTCTTTCACAATATACAAAATGTTTCATCAAGTAAATTATAGTTTTAATTTGGTGTCTTAATCACAAGAGCATCTTTTCCCCTTGCTTTTTGTCATTAGAAGCTCCTAAGAATGTAAAAGTCTGAAGGTATCAGTTCTGAAGTAAAAGTGGTCCACTCTACTTAATGTAGGTTTCTGGCTCATTATATTTCAATGCAGAGTAAGACATTCTAAAAGCAATTGTCTAGTGTGATCTAATGTTGAAGATGCTTTGAAAGGGTGTCTGTTCATACTGCTTTCATACTTCTTGCACAGTAATTTAAAAATAGTTTTCAGACTTGCACTCACAATATTTCTATGAAGTTTAAAACCTGTTAAAAGGCAAGGAGAGAGTCTGAAACTAATCTAATCACAGTCTGTTAAAAAGATAGTATAGCATAGATGCTGTCTCATGGCATTAAGGGCAACTTATCCTCATACCAGGTACAGGTGGAGATGATCACACTTCATTTATCTTTTAATACCTATATATGGATATCATCAATACATAGTATTTGTCCTTAATTATTTCAAATGTATTCTGTGGGAGAGAATGAATATACCCATATTTACTCATGAACTTTTAAGATCTCATCTGAAAGGCTTCCTAGATAAAAGCAAAACAATATTTTTGGGGAAAATGAGGGGCAAAAGCCAAGGCATGTTGGGGTAGAGGAAGAAGATGAAGGAGAGGAAATAAAGGGAAAGGAGAAGTGTAGCCTGCATGACACTGAATGTAACTTCATCATTTCATGCCTAAGTTTTCCAGCACAACCAGTGTCTATTTGACACCAGAACTGTCATTCCCTAAGGGCTGAAACTCCTGCTTTGTTTGAACAGTGCCTGCCTTTATAGGCCTTGGAGGTTGGTTGTGACTTTCACTCATTTAAACTGAGACCCTTTTCGCAGCAACAGGCTGCCATTACTTACACACCGTTCATGATCATCTAATTGAAACAGACAATGAGTTATTTTGAGTTTCACAGACCAGCTCACCTGAATAATTAATTAATGCAGAAGACATAAGTGTATAAAACACTCCAAGTGGCTCAGTTGGATGAGTACTATCATGGGGTTTTGCCTTAGAGGCCCATTCAGTGGAAGAGGGAATGCTCAGGGAATTTCAGGTTTTCAGAGCTAAGGAACAGTGACTTTGGCACACAGGTAGGCAAGGTGGGCAGCAGTGGTTTTCTGCTAGAAGTGGAAGGGGATATACGAACCAACCTCTGAAGTTTCTGTCTTTTCTGTGTCCTATGACTGGGTCTAAGCACTTCTCAGCTCCTTGCTCCAGGTCTCAGGTACGTGCCAGCTGTGCTTGGGAGGAGAGGTATGAGTGCCTATCATCCCCTTTGTGTGCCTGGGTTTGCACTGAGAGGCTTCCAGCCTTTTTTTGTTGGTGTACTCCGGTCAAACTTCTGCAGAGGATTAGACTGTCATGCTTCTGCATGTGACCTGCCATCCACCAGACACGCAGCCAAAAGGCAATGGGGTGCCAGGTACTCCTAAGGGCACTCCCCAGTGTACACTCACAACTAAAAGCAATGAAAGTTTTGCTCAGGGAGGGAGAGGCTTTGCAGAGTGTTGTTCATGTGGTGATTCAAGCCTAAAAGATATGGATGTTTTTACAACTGAGGGCCTATTTTGCCAGTGTTTCCAACTCCAATCAGTAAAATGAGATTATAAAAGTAGGAAGCTCGTTTTGTATTTTTATAGGGTCTCAACCAGGGGAGGAGGAACAGTTATGGAGCCATCAAAAAAAAAGTTAATAAAGACTATATTGGACCTTAAACTTTTCCTCATAAATTTCTATGTGCATAATGCAGTGCACAGTCTAAAAATGTTAGCAATTTTTATACAATAAAGTAGTAGTGCTTTGATGAAGGATATTAAGGAGGCCTCTCATTCTTACACATATCTGGCTCATGGCTATTTAGCTTTGGGGTTTAAGAAGTTTCTATTGATGATTTTCCCAGCGTGAGGAATTTTACAAGGTTTCTTGTCCATGTGATTTCTTTGATGTCTGGGATGGGATAAGCAGCCTTTCCTGTTACAGATAGATTTGCATGGAAAGGCCTGTCCCTGAACTAACTACCTGACACCTACTCTGCTTTTGTGAAAGACTGAAACAGCTCTACTAATGTCACACCTGTCTGAACACAAAAACCAAGTTAAAATACTATTAGAAAAATGGAGGGAGACAAACTCAATTCAACATCGATCAAGGCATATGATCCCTGGTGCCGATCCAGTTTGCCTATTTCTTTCCAAAGAGCCTTTCAGATGAGATCTTTCTTACATTTGTCAGAAATCTTCCAAGGAAAACCTAGGCAGCATAATTGAAGTCCTCATGTACCATGCAGGAGCTGTACTGATAAATTTCACCTGATTCCCAACTTTTGTGTAAACTGTCTTACACCTTCACCCTGCTATTACTACACCTATTTTGTGCAGCTGCTGTGTAGTCACCTCTCTGCAACAGGTAATACCGTGAGCTCGGGGCGTGCACCCGATCTGAATTACATTTAGGGTCCACTTAGGTCCATTCGTTTTCCTCAGGGCACCGCAGCCCCAGGGCCCAGGCCCGCGGCTCCGCTGGGTGCTCCGCGGTCGCCGGTGCGTGTGAGCCCCGTGGGCCGCCCCGGCGCCCCCGCCGCGCCCTGCCCGGGGCGGGCCGAGCCCTCCTGGCTTTGCCGGCGCCTGCGGGGGATTAGCGGGGCCAAGCGCTCATCCGCCGCTGACCCCGAGGCGGGACCGCAGCCGGGCCGGGGCCGTCGGCAGGAGGAGGAGGACGAACCCGAGGAACGGCCGCCTGCGGTGGCGCGGCCCCGGCTCCCTCGGCGGGGCTGGCTCTGCGGGGACCGGAGGTTCCGCTGCGGGTAATCCCCGGCCGGGGGCGGCGGGCACGGGACAGCCGGGGTCGGTGGCGGAGAGGGGACTGCTCCGGGCGCTGCGCTGCCCGGCGGCCACGCCTCGCCGAAGGGCTGGGGGCGGCCCGGCCCGCCCGGGGTGCTGGCCCGGCCCCCCGAGGGTCCCTCCCGCGGCCCCGGTGTCGGCGCGGGTCGGGCCAGGCAGGCGGGGCTCTTCGGAGCCGGGAGGTCCGGGCACTGGGGCATGTGAGGAGCGGGTTGGCCTTTGCGCTCTGTCGTTCAGGCGATCCCTGCTTGTTTCTACTTTTTTGGGGTTTTTTTTGTGTGTGAGTTTCTGGGTAAGGAACGCGTGCGGAGTAGCCGGGAGGGATGCCGTGCCCGCGGCGGGGCCAGCGCGGGCTCCCGCAGCGGGGCAGAGCTGCCCGCCCCACGCACACGCGGGACTGCGGCGGGACCGGGGGCTCGGCCGGACACGTGTGGGCTCTGACCGTGCCCACAGCGCCCCGGGGCACACTCTCATGTGTGGGCTCTGACCGTGCCTACAGAGCCCCAGGGCACACTCTCATGTGTGGGCTCTGACCGTGCCCACAGAGCCCCAGTGCACACTTAACATCCCGCAGCTTCTCGCCTGCTGATGCCGAGTGCTAGCAAGTTTGCTTATTAACTGCAATGCCTTCCTTATCTTGCTATCAAATGACTATCACCTTAATTTCAAGCCCTGTCAAAACTCAATTGATGCAGCTGCTAAATTAATTTTGAGTTGCCACTTTGCAGCTGTTAAAAGTTCTCAGAAATCGGGAGTGAGGTTGCACCATATTGATTTTTATGGCCTTATAAAGTTTTACTGTGTTAAAGTAGGAAAATTGAGTGATGCTTTAGCTTTGAAAGCTAAGTTATGTGCTAATATATTGATCTAGAGTTTAGTCATTGAAAAATTATTCTCATCCCTTGCAGTGCCTCTCTTCTGGGAGCCACAAAATGAGCTGGCTATTATTCAGTTCATGGATTACTAATGTCAGTTCATTACTTCTGATGGCACCAAGTCCAAATATAATTTGATAATGAACCATTTCCCCTTCTGTTATTAATCTTGTTTCCATGATTGTAATGCCCCTGCACAGATATTGTCTGTTGGATGACAATTGGCACAAAATGTTAGCTCTCATTTGTTTTCAAAATATTGGAGCTTTTAGAATTGACACAGTAATTAAATTTAGCATTTTGTTTCTATGTTATTTTCATAGCCTCTTCCTTTAGTTAAAAGTTGTCTTAAAAGTTGGGGTCCTGTGTTGGTGTCATGTTTAAACTGTGAAGGATTGTCATTCAGTGGGTAGCCCTTATGCATGAGATTCAATTGAATGCTTACAGGCCTTGCTGATTCTTTAACCTTTTGCTTAAAAAACCCTTCTCCAATGGAGTTTCCTGAGAACTGTAAGCCTCAGCATGCCATGGGACTCTGACTGTTGTGGTGCACGGCAGGGAATGGAAGAAAACCAAGGTGGAACCTATCACTGAAGGTGCATCCATATCCTTTGGGAATGTTCAGAGGGTGAAAAGCTGGAGCCTCCCATGAGCAGGGCTGGCCATTTCAGTCGGCAGCAAGTCAAAATGTCAAGATCAGCTGAATAATAATCAGCAGATGAAATGTCAGTGTGGACACCCAATACGCATCTATCAGCAGAAGGAGATCAGGTACTGATACTACTCAGTACTGTTTCTCTACTGCATGTAGAAGTTTTACAAAGGTCAAGGAGTCCAGAGGCATCAAGTGTCTCTGAAAGCTGCCTTGCTTTGTTGAGAAAGTTGTTGCTGGATGACAGTCAGCAAAAAGAAGTGGTTTTAGAAACACAAGAAGCAGTTACCAGCCTTTCTGACAGTAAACATTAAAAAATGGCCTTTAAATTGGATCAATTTCTTCCTTGAATAGCCATAAGATTGACCTCTATACTTTGAATTGTGCCCAGGAAATATATTGTCTGATACTAACTTAAATTTATCACCACTCCTTGCCTCCAAATGCTTTAACTAACCAAGTATTTCTGCATTTACATTAATTGAGAGTTTGGTTGTTGTATTCAGAGTTTGCTTGGCAATGTCATTGCATGGTGCTTGCCTTTTCTGTACATCACCATACAATGTCCAAGTTGACTGACAGCTTTCAGGTGATGAGATATGGCTGGCTTACAGTTTTCCTGACTGTAGCTTAGGGCTGATACTAATTTTGTCAGTTGTCAAGCTGTAACTCTGTTTCCAGCATTTAAGTAGGATAGAATTCATCTCACCTAACATGGCTGCAACTGAAAGTGTGTAACTGGCTTCCTGTTGGAGTCAGTGAAAACTTAACCAATAGAACCAACAGTGTGGAGCCCAAGCTGTCTTATGCTAAGGTAGATACTAAGTGGGTCAAGTGAATCAATTTTCGATTGCTTTGACTGACTAAAATGGAATTATAACATCTAGCTTAGGTTCCAATAGGTGTATTCTACACATCAGTTTAGGTAAAGCCCGCCTAAGTTGATGTGACTTGTGCCTTTCTCACTCATGTAAGCACACAACAGTGAAAGTAATGGACTGACTGGTAAAAAAGTTGTTGATCTTTACTCTTCATCTACCATACCTGGGGTTAAAGAGATTATTTTTTTTTCTCCCCCTCTGGAAGGTTTCTTTCAGGTGGGAAAGGCAATTGTTTAGTTCTGGAAAAACACTGGGGAATTTATAGAGTGGAAAGTAGTAAGCAAACTGATGTGCAATCAAAGAGGATAATTCCGACAGACATATGGATAGTACAAAAATTATGTAATTATGCAATTTTTTTATTGTTTTTTTAGAGTGAAGTTATAATGCTAGGTGCATTCAGCTTTTGACAAAGGAAGTAAAAAATTCACCCTGTTGTGTTCCAAACATTTTTCTTTAACTAATTGCCAAACTAGATAATCTGCTCACATTGAGCTTAGATTTGAGTATAGTTCCCATTCAGATATTGTCTCATCACTGAAGTCAGAAGCCAGATATTCCCCCAGAATTAAATGGGAGTGATACTGGAATTTCCAGAGGAAACTTAGTCTTTGAACCACCGATAAAATAATATACTGTATAACTTACTCATTACATCTACATTGATGCTAGCTGAGAATCTGACCTGCAACCCATGTCCTTAGTTGAACAATCAAATTATTTGAATATTTAACCAGAAATTTGTAGGTGCTAGTGTGATGAAGGGCATATTGTAGGCTCTTAACTTGTTTTGAGAATTCCATGCAGCAACCTTTAACTTTCTTATTAAATACTTGCTAGTGTGGCATAAACTCAAGAAATAAGAAGAAGTGTGTTTGGGGATTTTACTGTGCCATTGCATTAAGTGTTTCAAGGCCTCACTGTGCCTTGTGATCAGTACCAGACCAAAGAACTTCTAAACTAGATATCGGATAAAGGTGAGATGTTTTTTGGTGGGGTTTTGGTTTTTATTTTTTGTTTTTGTTTGTTTGTGGTTTGGAGGGATTATTTGTTACTTGGTTTTTGTTCTTTGTTTTTATTTGGTTTTGGTTTTTGTTTTTAAGATGATTGTTTTCTCTGGTATCTGTTAGGCAAGAGGTTTAAGTTTCACAGTCTGATGGAATGGAATTGTCACCTCCAGAGAGGTAACAGACCTGACAGGCCGTGTCAGCTTGTGTTCCCCGTACCTGACATCTGTCAGTCATGACAGATGTGAAGATGTCTGTCAAATTACAGGGCAGGATATGTGCAGGAGCTGTCTGGTTAAACACAAGAAATGTTTGCAATGGGAAGGAAAGAGTGATAAATAAACAAAAGGCAACCTCAGCAGAGCTGTTTTGAACTGAACCAATGAGGTCCCGATTCCAGTTTTCAAGACCAGAAAATTGTGGTAGCCAGGAGACAAGACGCTGGTGGGAGCCTAAAGGCTGGATTCACTGTAGTTGTATAGGTGTCTGCTTTGCTAATTATGTAGGCTCCATTTGTGAAGAAAGATTGGTAACATGAGGCAAGGTGCCTCTCTTGTTTTATTAGCTCCTTATGGAGGAAATGGATATATTTTCATCCAAGTGAGATTAAGGTCCTTTCAGAAACTATTGGGAGGGGAGTTTTAGAGAGAAGTTACACACTTAGGTGGTGTGAAACAGTACTAAAAATACTAAATTAACATGTAACATACTATGTGAAGTTCAGGCTCCATTGTGCTTTCAACACAAACCTGTAAGGAAAATGTATTGCTTATTCCCATTTGACTGTGTTGTCTGTAAATGCTCTGTGGCCTTGACTGTAAAGCCCTCCACAGGACAATTGGTTTGTTTCTGAAGCTTTGGGTGTGATAAATGTACTTAACTGAACTGCCTTTGCAGTGATCAGATAGTCCACAGTAGATATACTGTGTTCTTATGAGTCTTCCCCTTCCCTTTCCAAACTCAGTAGATACTGAAAATGATGGAGAATGCAGTGGTCTGCCAGCGTGGATGCTGAGCGAGGCATCTCTGGGTATCTCCAATATGTGGCCTGAGGTCTGCTGCATAGGGTGTGCATGGTTGATGTGAAGGAAAAAGTCACACAGGACTAGCTCATAAGAATTCTCACCCAGTTTGTTCTTACAACCAACACCAGATCCTCCTCTCAGAGGAAACAAAACAAAACACAAAACCCAACCAACCAACCAACACACAAACCATCAAAACAAAACAAAAAATCCCCAAGCACATCAGCTTGTGGTCTTGTAACTACAGATCTATTTTTTCCCTGCCCTGAATACCATGATTTAATCACTGCAAGTGTCACAGTCTGTTTGGGTCTCTCACATTTACAGGCCTGTGTACTCTGTGATTTAAACTTTATTTCACGAGCTCATTAAGAACTGTAATAAACACGACAAACAGGGGCTCAGACTCCTTTTGAGCAGGTCAGTCTATCATGTGAATTTATTTAGTCACTGTTCAAGCCATAAGGTTTCATAACTTATTACCCATAACTCTTAATTCATGCACTTATGAGCAAAAACCAAAGAACAAAACCTAGCTAGGGATGAGAGACTGCTTATCCCTTCTCCTCCGTCATGGTGCAGGTGTGCTCTGTATCACACCAAGGAGCAGGAGAGCCTCAGCAGTCCAGCTGCTGTTGGATCTGCTTCAAAAGCTTTTTTAGGTAAGCTCATGTTTTGTACCTTCCAGCTTGGAGGGGTTTTTTTTAATACCTCCAGCTTGGAGGTCCTATACCATTTTTATAAGTTATCAGATTCTGGGGAACCTGCAATAGGAAAGATAATAGGGGACAGACATTTGCTGGTGATGATGCTGCATAATGGCTCTTGACCTTTTTCAGGCCACCTGTCTGCCTACTTGGTGCTCTTGCTTGGAAGTACTGACACTGCTCCCAGCATCCATCAGGTCTTACCAGGCGCCAGGTTAGCCAAAATCTGAGCAGAAGTTGAGCAAACTGTCACGCTGAGCACAACAGAAGTATTTTAAAGGATTTTTTCCTAGTGGTTCAAGGGTACGTTCCCAGCATAGAGGTTTGGATCAAGTTGTAAGTTGTGGTGGTTTTAAAGTAAATTTTTAATGGTGGAAGCTATGATAAAATATCCAGTTGGTTGGGCATCCAGACATATTGCAGACGCAGTCCAATTTATTACTGAAATAGGAGATTAAATAATTATCAGCTTTCTCAATGTCACTGAGATGTGATAAAAGATTATTTATCACCCAGAACAAAACTCTTGAAATAATACTATTTAATATATTTTTAATAATAGAGGTGGAAGCTAAACAATTTAGCTGCAGAGGCTTGTTCTTAAAATTGGTTAAAGTGAGGAAACATGGTGTTCAGTATAACTTATTCAAATTATGATTTTTGAAGCTGTAAATCAAAAAAAGAATTAGCATGAATAATTCCTTCTGAAACAGCACTCTTAATTTATTGAACTAAGTAAAACAGCTATTGAATGCGTTTTTTATGAAGTATTTGGTGACTTTTCTGAAGACAAAATGAAGTGCAACTGATGTGATTTTTAGAGAAAAATGCAAGCATATGGCAAGTTCTGTAGCACTTTTCTCTGATCGCCAAGTCACCCCTGCAGGATCGTGTTTCCTTGGCCCTTTAGCAGTTCTCATTGTACCAGTCTCTGCAGACAAATAAGCAATTGATGCTGTGTCAAAAGACAATGAATTTCAGCTGCATTGTGTCAATATCTAGGGAGTTAATGAAGCCTGGGAAGCTGTTTGAAACTGCAGGTTTGGTACATGTGTTTTCTTAGAATGTTCTACTTGGTGTAAAACATCTGTGCAGAGGAATGGACCTTTGCTTAGGGCTGTATTTGGGGATTCAAGGTATCACGGTTCCTTGCTTGGCTTTGGCACAGGCTAAATATATGAAGCTGTTCCTTGAGTTCCTGCATCTTAAGTGCTCATCTTTGAAGGGGAGGTGGTAAATCTTAATTTCTTCAACTCTGTGTATCTCCTGCTGTAAACTGGGTCAGAAGCTCCTGTGTTTTCTTGTAAAGTGAGACAAAGCAGGCCCTGGATTTTAATGGAAAACTACACATTCTGTAGAAAATAGTGTGTATGCAGACAAGTTTCACTATGATTTGGAGGCCTCGGTTCCTATGAAAGCACCTATTGATAGCTTTTTGCTTTTTTTCTCTTGAAAAAATCACTAGTTACAGATTTTGTATCCAGTAAAACCTTAAACAAATAGCCTCAATTCTAAAAACTAAAGCTCAGAAAGAGAAATCTTGAAATTCCCTCAAAGCAAGGGTTTGGGATTATGAATCCTAATCTTTTTATCATTCCCAATTTGGTTATTGTTTTGTGCATTCCCAAATATCATCTAATTACAAAGCATTTATATAAAAAGTGATTAAAACTCCCAACAGAATGATTGCAAAGGCAAAAGAAAAAGGAAGTTAAAAAAAACTGTTGTAACTCATTTGTGTTCTTTTTTGGGGGAAGAAATGGTTTTCCTGAAAGTGGTGAAGTTCCCAAGGCATGGATAAAGACTAGGCATGAGATGGAAAGGTAATGCCTTAGGAAGAGAGTGCAGTCACTGTACTGATGCAGTTAAGTCTATGTGAATCCCAGGGGGAGGGCTGGACAAAAGAAAGAAGGAAATTGGAACGGAAAACTGAGGATTTACTTATTACAACTATATGTCTCTGGATCTTGATCCTCTGTCTTTACTTTGACCTTTACCTGGAACAGTGTTGAAGGGAATTTCATTGTAGCAGGTAAAATGGTTTTTTTTTGTTCCCACAGTACTCGAAATCAGGGTAGTGGGCCAGTACTGGTTGTAGTACCAAGTACACAACAGACTGCGGCAGGTTTCCTGGTATAAGTCAGTTGTAGTCAGCCAGGGTGTGGGTGTAAACTGGTAAGTGATGGATACAATCCATCATTGTAAAAGGTGTTTCCTTTACAGTACGTAAACTGGTTGTTAATGAATGTACATTGATAAACATGTTTTCCATGACTGCAAGTGCTTGACTGTCAGAAGACCACAGTACTGTGAAGAGATCTGCCATTTTGATTTGCTTGGCCTTATGACGTGTATATAATAATTCAAATGCTAAGAGTGGGATTATAAAACTGATTGTTTGCTGTAAGAATTTGCATGAACCTAATACTACTATTTAAGATGTTTTGTTTTGTGTGGGGTTTTTTTCCCTTGCCTGATTCTTGGTAAAGGAACCAAATTCTTTGGGATTTTATGAACCTGACTTTCATTCCCCTTCCCTTCCAAAATCCAAGAGTGACATTACATTTTCCTTAAAGTGCATGGGAAAGCTTCCACTGGCTTCACTCAAACTTGAAATTGGTTCAAATTTTCCTTTGAATTTCCCTTCATTTGATACTGTGTTGACTGTATTAAGTTCTTACTCATTACACTTTCTGTGCAAAAACATTTCTAGTGTTTGAGACTGGAATGTGTGTTTCTCTTTGCATTTATAGGAAACCAATTACTGTTAACCATTTATTGAGTGAACATTGGGATCTCTTTTTCCTAGGAGCCATCATTTGAGATGCTTCCTTTGACTGGGAAAACAATAATATTTGATAGCTTTCCTGATCCTTCAGATACCTGGGAAATAATTGAAACTATTGGCAAAGGAACGTATGGAAAAGTTTTCAAGGTGTTAAATAAGAAAAATGGCAGCAAAGCAGCAGTCAAAATTTTGGATCCTGTTCACGTAAGCTACTTAAATTAATTGGTTTGTGCTTATTAAATTTTGAGTTTGTGTAGTCTTTTTTTCTCTTTATCGTTGTAGATCATTTGCATTAGAAATGACAGTAAAATAAACTGCTTCAGCCTGCTAAGTATCAGGCTAGCTATCAACACATTTTTCTTATCATGAGGGATCTTTTAAATGGTTGCCTACAGTAGAAGTCAGAAATATATCTAAACTGTTACTTTACTTTTGGTTCCTCCTTGTTTATCTCTTATTTTCAGAAGCAGAACTGATTATTTTCCTTTTCACTACTAGGAGTCCTGGCTTATTCTTACTGTTGTTCACTTTCCTTTTTTTTCTTCTTTTGACATAGTAACCAGTAAGAGAGTTATGTAATTCTGAGTGCTTAGGATGTACCTTCAAGCATCTGAGTACATGCTTGTAGCTCAGTTAGATGCTATGAGTAATACTTCAAAAATAAGATAGCATACTTTGTTGTTCATTCTGTGTTCTTAGAATGTGCCAAAATATGTAGGGATCACAGAGGGATCCATCTTTTCAAATGGAAAATGCAAAGGTAGCAGCTCCTACACACAAGGCACCAGGTGGCATTATAATGTTGTGGAGTATGTTTTTGTTCTCAGTAACTGACATTTGTTGTGTGGCAGGTTAATGCTCAAAGATGAAGGAAGAACATAAGTCTGGGTTTGTAAAGGCATACACATACCCCATTCAGTGGTGCTGCATGTGGCTTGGGATTTTTCTCAAGAACAGTTAACTACCAAACATGCACAAACAGCTGCTTCTGTTTCAGTGGCCCATTTGCATTCATCTGTTGCACTCCCAGTACAGGGTTGTGAGACTCTGGGCAGGAAGGGAAGACCATGTCATGCCATGTGGAATCCTGCAGTTCTGGAGATAAACACAGGACTCTGTCTACCTCAGCATAACAGAGTGTCAAACTATGATCCCATAGCCTGAAAGTCCATGAAATGTGTTGGTGAAAACAGTGTGTTGCATTACCTTTGCTGTGTTTCTTGTTGATCTGCCTTTTATTTCAGCATGCTTTCAAAGCAGCAAAAGGGTGCTCATCTCAATTCAATACCACATACCTCTGCCAGAGTAAACATAACTTGCAGCCAAGTGATAAGGATCTTTATGAGTTCAAGTGTATTGAAATGTATTTTTGACTTTGTTACTTTCTGTAAACAAGGTTCTTGTGCTTGCAGTGTGTAGGCAGACCTTCCTTGCTGCTGGTGTTGGTCTAAATGCCTGTTCAGCAGGAAAGACTTCTGCTTTCATCTGTTTGACAAGTGTTCAGGACTGATTCTGCAGTGGCAGCTGGCTATGGCAGGAATCACTGAAGGAATCAGGAAAAATGTCAATGTTGTGTACACTTTGGAAAATGAAAAGATTAAAGGATGATGATGGGAAGAAAGAAGAGGTAGTGATGCTGATGCTAGAGGAAAGAGAAAGAGATTAAGTATTAAAAAGGGGAATAGAATGTAAAGAAGATGGAAGAAACAAAATAAATAAATATACAAGAAGAAAATGAAGAAGGGTAAAGGTGTAACTGATGAAAACAGATTCCTTATTTTAATGAAAAAATGGAAATAATGCAACTGACATCACATTTCAAGACTTGACTCTTTTAACTGAATGTATTACTCTTTTTATTCTAAGAATTATGTTCTTTTCACTCTCCTATTTACAGATGTCTGGAGTAGCTGCTGTACCTCCATTTTACTGCTAAAATGGCAATCCTGTGTTAGAAATAGAGGGAAAGCAATAAACAAGTTCTTTTTGTTTAAACTGAAAGTATTATTAATGGCTGCAGAGGGAGCCATTGCAATGAAGAAAAAGATATTTAATGTATTTTCTTCTTTACATTTTAAAATTTTTGTCTTTGAAGATGGTTTCAGAATTGTGCTGCTTGAGGGATGGACTGGAAATGAAGCAGAAGAAATATGGTTTTATATGGTTTTATAGGACTTGGTTTAACTGATATTTCCAAATTAAACTAGAAACCTACATTGTCATGGGTGACATAAGGCTGAAATTAGCATTTCATGTTTAATCCTTCAGAGCTCAGATTGTTTTTGTTGAATAATGGCTCAGCTTTTTGAAACTGGAACAGGAAAATGAAGGTGTTGAAATCAGAATATATGAAGATAGAACTGAGAAGCTCTCAGTCTTGTCCTAAGGAGAAAAAGTAAATACCATTGTACTTTAGAACTCTTAGCCAAATCATCCTACATACAGGATGGAAATATTCACTCTACCATTTCTAATAGAGGTGCTTTTATGCAGGTAAATATATTAAATTCAACTAAGTATTTCAATTTTTCTTCCTTCAGAAAATACAGAGGGAGATTTTTCTTTTTAGCAGGCACAAAATGAATATTCATGTAGTTTCTCCTTATAATTGTAAAAATCTCATAAAAACTGAGTACCCCTCAGGAGACAAAAACCTCTATTAAATCACAGTAGGACAGTGGGCTAATTTTCTTCCAATTTCCCCAAGGCAGTCAGAACTATTGTATGTTCTGCGTTTAGTTTCTTTCCTTTTGACTGTATTTTTTTCTTTTTTTCTTTCTTTTATTTTTGGCAGGTGTTTTCTCTTTTCATCCCTGCTTCCACTCTTTCTCTTTCCGTACTCTGCCATCTTCAGTACCTTGGCTTTTCTTCCTTCCTTCCTTGTATTTTTTTTTCTGTATTCTGTGCTGTACTTATGGGAAAACTAACTTAAAATGAGTACATCAGTTTTTTTGAAAATGGAAAATTTCTGCTGTTTTTTGGTTACTCCAATAACAACATCACTAAAACTCTTCCTTTGTGAAAAGACTTGTTCTTGTAGTTTCAGTATGAAAGTTGAGTGGCCTGGTTCCTGAAAACACCAGTGACAGACCAAGTTATTGGAGACCAGTCAAGCCGGTGTCAAGACAAAAGGGCTTGTGTGAGGAACTTGAGTTGGATATTGGAGAGACCTGTATAAGAAGCCAGTGAGCAAAGCCCTCTTGGGGCAAATGAGTTGAAAAGAATGAGAAGTATCATTCATTGGGAATACTGTGCATCCCCTTTCTCTGCCATGGTCACAAGTTGCAGTGGTGAGACAGGTTTTTGACACCGAGTGGATGCTTTTCATTGATGCAAAATCCACTCGTATGAATAGTGGAGTTGATAAGGTAGCCCTCTTCTGAAAAGGATTTTTTATTTCTTTGTGCAGTTGTCAATAGCAAATTGTATTAAAAATGTCTTAAACCTGGAAACAAGTATGTTAACATTTTTTTGAGATCTCACCACACTGAGGGAAAATGACTGCAGCTATTCTGCCTTACCTATGGTCAGGAGGAACTGAGTATTTGCTCAGCATGGCTGAAATACAGTCTAGTTGTGTCTCTCAATGAGCATTTCCAGTAAACAGGGGGAAAGGATTTACCTGAGTCATCCAAAGCCTGCTGTTGCTGGTATCCATGTTTGGTCTGAAGGGTTTTGCACAGCTCCTGGTGCATGTATTGGTAAAACTTATCCTCATCTCTCACCTCCAAACAGATTTCCCTCGTTGTCTAAGAAACTCAAGGTCTGTAAGGAAAGACTGACAAAAAACCCACAACTCTTGTAACTCAGAAGGACAACCCAGAGAGTTCATGGATGTGACCAGCTTCTATGACAGTAGAAAATGAGGGAAAATTCCCAGATGATGCTAGAAAGTGGGTTGGTAAATGGGTAAATGTGGCTGCCATCATACTTGTTTGTGCACAGGGAGGTAGAAAGGTAATTCTAACTGCACCATTTCTAGCTGGGCATACCCTTAAGACTAAAACAGTAACATGTAACTTCCCAAGGCATCTGCAGGCCTACCTACTTATGGGTGGCACTGGCTTTGCCTTGTAATGACAGAACAGTTGGAAGGAACCAATGGGGGAGTCATCTGGTTCAACCTCCCCACCCAAGTAAGGTCATCCTAGAGCACATGGCACAGTCCTGTGTCCGGAGTGTTCTTGAGTGTTTCCAGTGTGGGAGACTCTGCATCCTCTTGGTCTTGGGGTAACCTTTTCTAGTTTTTGCTCACTCACAGTTCTTCCTCATGCTCAGATGGAACATCCTGTGCATCAGTTTCTGTCCATTGCCTCTTGTCCTATTGCATGGCCCCACTGAGAAGAGCCTGGCTCTGTCATCTTGGCACCCCACCTTCAGATACTTACAGACATTGATGAGGTCCCCTCTCAGTCGTCTCTTCTTGAGGCTGAACAGGCCCAGTTGCCTCAGCCTTTCCTCATAAGAGAGATGCTCCAGTCCCTTAATCATCTTTGTCACCCTCTGCTGGACCTGCTCCAGGAGCTCGGTGTCTCTCTTGTACTGAGGAGCCCAGAACTGGACACAGCTCTCCAGATGTGGCCTTACCAGGGCTTAGTAGAGCGGCAGGATCACCTCCCTTGACCTGCTGGCAGGGCTTTTCCTAATGCACCCCAGAATTCCATTGGTCTTCTTGGTTACAAAGGCACACTGCTGGCTCCTGGACAGGTTGTTGTCCACCAGGACCCTTGGTCCTTCCCCATACTCCTGAGGGCTGCTCTGTCATACCCTGTGTGTTCATTAGTTGAAATGGATAAAGACAAAAGAAAAGATAACTGTTTTGTATTGAGTAAGCAGAACCAAGCTTTGTAGCCTTCTAAGTGGTATGTTCATGTTATATTTGTTTTTTCTTTGTATTGTTTCAAACTATATTTTAATTGCCAGAAAATGCTATGTGTTGGGGTTTTTAAATGACTATCATTATTTGTTTATTAACTGCTGTGTGTTTCTGTTTTATGACACTAGGATATCGATGAAGAAATTGAAGCCGAGTACAACATTTTGAAAGCTCTCTCTGATCATCCCAATGTAGTCAAGTTCTATGGCATGTACTATAAGAAAGATGTGAAAAATGGAGACCAGCTTTGGCTAGTTCTTGAGGTAAATAATACAGAAAAATGAGAATTTTATTTCAGTTGGCATTCCAATGTTGAGTGTAAACTCAATGAATGAGATGGAAGTCATTTGTTCAATGGTTTTTTCTAGAGTGCTTATGTATAAAGTGGTTAGGCTTTTCACTATTCTAATTTAAAAGTCTGCTCTGAGTTCAGCATTCTTATTTAAATATTATACTGATAGTTTTGTGTGTTCAGAGTTAAGGTACGAATTCTAATGGGACTCATAGGATTTGCTACCTAAAATCTTTCTTTGGTGAAGGGCTTGCCATGGGAATCTTGCTCTGGTAGCATTTCTTTAAGTATGACTACCATGTGACATAACAGTTAAAGAACACATTATGGTGGTTTTTTCCAAAATGAAACGGCAGAAATTATATAACTGAATTCCTTTTTTTTGTGCAAGTAAATGCACAAAAAAATAAAGAAGTCAATAAAAGCAGACTACTGCCCAAATGCCGTTGAAAGCAGCAGGATTTTCTCAAATGAAGTCAGAGCAAGGTAAGGCCAGTAATTTGTGTGTTTCAGTCTTTAGTTTTGACTAATCTATGAGCAAAGAACTTGATCATTCTAGTTTTCATAGATTCACAGCCTGTCCTGAAAAAAAAATCTTCTTATACCCAGACAAAAATTAAGAACATCATCTCTGACAGGAATAGTGAATGTTTCACAACAATCAAGGGTTTTGCTGTCATTTGATCAGTGTTTGATGATGTTGAGATTGAAGAATTGATTGTATTTTATTACTTGTTAGCTAAGTAAATACAAATCTCATCACAAATATCTAGATGATACAATGGTATCTAATCCTGGAAACAAGCTTTCAGTAATGTTTAAGATCTCAAAAAGCCTACTCCAAGTTCTTCTGGTTCCATTGGAAGATGTTTTTAAGAATGGTTTGCATTGGAAATCATAACAAATGATTGTGTTAGACTGACATCAAAAGATGTCAGCTCTTTGTGGGGTGAGTGTCTTGGAAAATGCAGCTTCTGTTGGATCTGCTGGGTATTTGAGACTCCCATCTGTGAAACTTCTGGCCTGTAAAGGATGGATGCCAAACAGCCAAGATGGAACAGACTGTGAGTAAACAGTCAAGTGTTTGTATTTTAACTTATATTTCACATGAAATTATGTTCTTAATGTGGAAAACACAAACCTACATGTGGACTATGTTTTATATCTACTCTTTTCTTGCCAAGCTGTACCTATGCAAGTGCTAGAATGGAGTGTGTGGAACAATCTTGGATGCTTTCTGTTACTGCGCAGATAGATTAATGAATTCAATGGATTTCAGTTGGTGTGTGCATGTGTAGGTATGCATAAGTAGAAAAATAAATTTCAGTAATGACTTTGGTGAAGCTTTCGTTTTAATAATAGTATATGTGAAAGAAAATTTCTCTGTTGTGGCATCTTCTTTTCAGCTTGTGTGCAGCTTTTACAGGCCACCACAGCCTGCTTTTCACAGCAGTTAAGATGTCCTGCAGTTTATAAGAACGTGTATATTTTCATCATTACCCTTTCGTGTTCTGTGAAGGGATCAGTGAGCAGGAGGTTTTGCGTAGAGTTAAAAATCCTTAGCTCTTTAAGATGTGTCCCATGCCATGTATCAACAGCAAACCAGTCTGGAAGAAAAGATTGTTGCCAGGTTTATTTTCTCCTGATTCAGTCTTCAGCATTGTTTATTTGAACTGTGCTGTGCAATTCTTATGCTTTCTTAGTATATACAGTATGGTGATTTTTTACGTATCCCATAGTTTTTGGTAGCTCTTTTGTATTGCACTTGGTCGCATTTGGATTTTGGGGAAAGAGGCTAATCAGGTTTGAACTAGGCTAAAGTAAGTGGCTGAGGTACAGTTTGGAGGCCAAAAGGGACCAAGTAGCTAAGGATTCTTGGGAGATTTTAGTCCCGAATATTTGAACTACTGTCAAATTGTCATACCTCACATGTTGCCACATATTCTGAATGCTGGAAAACACCTTGGATGGGTTTATAATGAGATTACTGCAGCCTTGGTGTGAAATATTCTACCCCATCTTCCATCTGTATTCCCCAAAATGAATCTATTCTTACGTGCTTTGGTGCCTGTTGAAACTGTGCTTTCAAATTCTAGGACAAGATAGTTGGACATTCCATTTTTAACTAAAATTGGCAGTTTCATTTGCTTCCTGTTCTGAGGCATATGTCAGCAATGAGGCAGTGGATGTTCACAGTCCAGGTTGAAGGCATTGTCCTCTGACTAGAAATGATTGAAGCAGATGACTATCAAGAAGTTGTTACCTACAACTAGATGAAATTTAAAGCTGACCTATTGGTGTGGGTCATCTGACAGTTGTTACTATGTCTATGAAAGCTAAAACCAGTTGCTTCATAATGGTGGAGATTATCTTTTGCAGAATAACCCTGGATTAGCATGACATTTCTTCTGAATGTCCCCACTTAATTGCCTAATAGCACGTACCTTCATAGAAAATATTTTTTTTCCAATTTGAAGAGAAATTCCTCATTTTCTACTGAACATTTGAATTTAATTTTCTTTGCAGTGTTTCTGTCTCTGTGGTAATGTGCTTCTAACTGATCATGTTAAACATTTTGAAGTTGCAGTTCTGTGAGCTGGAAATACACTTCTGAGAGAGTAGGAGTTATTGTTTGGATGGTTTTTTTTAATTTTAAAAGAAACAAATTTTTTACATATATATAAAATAAAGTATCAAGAGATAAGTGGCCAGTCTCATACTTTGATTTAGCCTTTCAGTGTAGCTCTAATCAGTTAAAAAACATGCATAATGATTACTTGGGAAAATAAAGAACCTTTTTCATAGCACAGTTCATGTTACACTCTAGAACAGTATTTATAGAAGTATGAAGTTACCATGTTGTATTCATCTTAACACATGTAAGAACCTAAATCTGAGATTTGTATACAATATGAATTTTAACTAATAATTAAAAACTAGAGGAAATACTAGTGTGAAACCTTTTAGTGTTATTAGCAATTTTTGGTAATAAAGGAATCAAACTTTCTCAGTTCAATATTTTCAAGGAAACTACCTATGGGAATGAAAGTGAAAAAGGAATACATCTGTACAGAGTAACAGTATTCTTGACTCTCAGTTCAGAGATTTCATTATGTCTGTGAGCTACACTCAGATAGTCTGAACATCTGTTCTTCTTTAGATATTGTTCTAATCACGTTTATAAAAAAATGTTGCTGGAGAAAGGATTCCTGCCAGGTGCATTAAACTTTGTCACATATGTCCAGAGATGCAGATAGAAGAAACTGGCCTATTGAGTCTGTCTTTGAAAGAAATCCTGTGAGTATTATGCTTGGAATGAATCAGCTTAGCAGTTTCATGTCAGCACATCAGCATGATGACACAGCTAAAGCAGTGTGCTGTGGCCCATTTCTTTCTGCTCTGGATGCTCGTTCAGAAGGGGAAATATCTGAGATAGTTGGAATTTAAATGATGGAAGATGGAGCAGAGGTGGTAAATCATATCAGGGCCTACAGGTGAGCATGTAGGTCAAGGGCAGGTGGGGAGAAAAAGTGGCACAGCCCTTGCCTGAGCTCTGGTGTAAAGAACAATCTAGTCAAGAAAGAATGAAGGCTGAAAATACCACAGCAAGGTAAGTGATAGGTGTTACACAGCTTTTACTTGCTACTGTAAGCCAAAGGCCAGAATAATAATGTGACATATTTCTATAATTAATTGCCTACAGAGATCAGGTAGAACTTGAAGAAACATTTCAGTCCATTTTCAAAAGACATAATTATGCATACCATATTTGAGATGAATTTAGGTTTGTGAGTCATATAAGTAAGCTAGTATATTCTATTGTTCTCATGTATTTTTATAGGAAATAGAGGGAACATGCACTATTTTTACAGATTTTTAAAAAAATATTATTCAAGGAGCTAAAAGTTATCTTGGTAGGAGAAAAATTTTGTAAGGAGTGACTTTCCACAAAAAATACAGCTTTGTAATACCAAAGCATTTTGTAGCAACTTCTCAGTTCTGGATAGGTAGAGGGAATTGCCAAGAAGTGTTACACAAATACATTCCTTTGACTCTGCTGAATGTCAAGAAGACTGACAAAATATTCTTTCCAGGTGTTTTTGTTCCTGTAGGGTGTACATGAACATTTCAAGAGTATTTGCAATGCCCTGCTGGGTTAGACCAATGGTCCATGTAGCACAGTGTTCTGTCTCCTGTGGTGGCACTTGCAGATGCTGTTTAGCCAGGGTCTGTTGTCCAGTTTTTGCCAACCATTTCCCTCATGCTTTCCAGCAACCATGACTACTGTATTAGGGATGTCCCAGAATATTCCATTTAGTATCCATTTATGGACACATTAAACCTGATGATGGTACTGCCATGCTATACAGTATGCAAGTATAGTTTTTGCATCACTATTATATACTAGTTTCTATTTATGTGATGTTCCACATAATAGAATATACTGTTTTCAACGTTATTAGCATACTTCCAAATCTAATTATTTTTCAGTGCGAAGAAATTTAGAATCCCATTCAGTTGAGAAGGAGGAATATGTTACAGTTTCTGGTGGACTGCAGGCTCTATTTTCTGACTAGTTCTGTTGTTAAAAAGTACCTTCACAAATGTTGCAGTAGCTGGTGCAATCTGTGCAGGTGCTGGTTGTGCACAGTCCAGACTGAGTCAACCTGATTCATCTTTTTTCTCATGTAGAACCTTTGCTTGATCTAGTGTAGAGTAGCTTGTGCTTTGAACCTGCTTCTTTGAAGAAACATCATTTTAGCCTTTACTTTTTCCTCAACCCTTTAACATGGGAAAATTATTAAATAAATTGATAACTTATATAATTCTGCATTGTTGCAGGCAAAGTGGTACACTTTGAATTTCATCATCTGGGTGTTTCTTGGTGTTAATTGAACCTGCTAACCAGGCACTGATAAAAGAATTATAGAAATATTTTCATGATGGACTATTGTGATTCAGTTGGCAGCCTTATTTGCTAATTTAAAATTTGCCTGAAGTGATTCAGATTTGTTATTTACTTTTGATCTTTTAAAGTTAACACTAAGAGAAAAAATTTAAAATGTACAAATATCTAAATTCTCTCTTCAAGTCCTTGGGATGCTTCCATTTGTGATGCTTTTTTTTCTTTTTCCAGAAAGAAAAAATCTTAAGCCCAGTAAATAAGAACTCTCAGGGCTTTGAATTAAACTAGAATCCAGAAAATTGTAGAGCATCAGTTCACCCGCTACTCTTTCTGCAAGCATAAATAAAGCACAAACTCACAGTTAATCAGAGTAAGGACACTGTAACACTTGTAAAGGTAGCAGCATATGGAAATAAGGAATAAAGTGCCAGTATATCAAACTACCAGCCTGCTATACCAGGGTAATGGCAGTCCATTGCCACTAGTTTACTTCTGGTGGCTTGCCTGGCCTGAGGCAGCTTGTGCATCTAGGGTGTGCTTCTAACAGGCTAAAAACTGAGAGAGAACCTGTCTAATAGACTGGTGCTGTGTTATGAGCACAGAGTAGCCCACCAGTGTAGTTCCTACTTAGTTGCCAATTACAAGGGCAGTTGCATTTGTCTGGTGAGTCAGTTAAATATAATGTGTGTAACAAGCTGAGATCCCCTGATAAAATTCCGTTCTGGTTTTGTGGAGATCCTTTAGAAGAACTACCATTCTTGAATTTATTTAGAGATGAGAGCCCAGCACAATGTATAGAGTATCAATTACTCACTCCTTTCCAATCCTAAAAGTGGCCCTTCTTAGCAGACAGTTTTCATCAAAGGTTTAAGCCAGATGGAACAAATGGCTTTGGGAAAGAAGAACTGAAGGGGTAACAGAAGTCAGCTGCAATCTCAGGCAGCTGCAAGCATTTGTCAGCATTGTAGTACAGGAAACTTATTAAGAAGGATTTGAAGGAGGGTAGTGCTACAGTTTTCTGGGGTTTTTTGACTGCTCCTTCGAAGCAGAAAGGAAAACATGTTATGTCTACAGGTACCCAGAAATGGATGTCAGCACTGTGAGCTGATGAGGAGTAGAAGTAGATCTCTTACTGCATAAGAAATGGTATTAGGATTGCTGTGGGTCTTGACAGTAAAAGCACCTACCTCATGTTTTTTGTGATTGAGAAGGGACAGTCAGCATGTGGGTTCAAGGGAATAGTGGCATGTTCAGAGATGGCTGGTTAGGGGTAAGTACTCACTAAGGCCAAGGGAAGAAGGTGTTGCTTTAAATCTTAGATAAAATTAAGAATGCTGAACATGTGCACTGCTGCTTCAGGCCTGGAGTGTGTGTGCTGTTCTGTTGTACTGTTGTATCTGCTCTTTGGAGAGAGAAGTTTAGAAAATCAGATGCTTCCTGATGTTTGCAAATCTAACTGTGGTCACAAAGAGAGCCTTAGAATTTATGAAATATGTATAAAATTTCCTCACAGATTCACAAATGAACAGCGACAGCATAGTTTACATCTGTGTCAGAGAAAAATGAATATAATTAATGCCCAAATCTTGTGTGGCTTTTCAGTCTTGGATCCTTCACTGAGCTGCTGTATGTGGAAGACTTTCTGGTCATGTTGTCTTTTCAACATTCCATGTAATTCTAATGTATAGTGAAACTCACTGAAGTGCATCCTTCTTATTTAACAACAAAATCTTCTGCTTTGTTATATAATGTCCAATCTGTGGAGTATACTTATCTAAAGAAATAACAGTCTCAGTGCATCCAGTTGCCTTGAGGAAGGGAGATTTATTCCTTCTACAGAGTTGAGGTGCTAATAGTGCAATTCTAGGTTACAGTGTAGTTTCTACAAAAGAGGAGCTACCACTGTCCAAAGATCCAGGTATTGGTATTTATTTTCCTTTTTAAACAAAAGAAGACTAAAATATTTCACTGCTGTTGTGTAGCTTGACTTGAATGAGACTTCAGCTGTTTGAGAGCTGGGAGTTTGGGTGATGTAAAATATGAAGAGAGACAAGAAACTAAAAAGAGAAATACCGCCCCCCCACTCCCCCTGTCAAAAAGCCCAAACAAAAAAAGCAAACCCAAACCTGCCGAAGCGGGCTGGGTACCATAAAGCAAAGCTCAGGGCAAGATGGGTAGTTCTCCCCAGTCCTGATGGCTGGCAGTAAAGCATTTTTCTCTCCATTAGCTTAACCTCTTTTATCTCTCAGCTAACGGTGGTGTCACTGCTCATAGCACCTCTCTGTGCATGGAAGAGGGAGTTGCTGTCAGTGTTGCAAGGCACCTACTGCTTGTTCTTGTTAACCAAAGACATTTGGCTGAAAATATCTGCAGCCTCAGAGTCTACAGCCTGCAAGGAAGGTGCAGAGCCTGGGGAGGTGGTGATATGCAGACATGCAGTACATTTAAGGTTTAGTGAACAAATTCATGTCCTTGAAGCTATTGGGACTTCAGTTGTTGAATTCCATTTGACTGAAGATTTCTTAAAAAAATACAGTTGTAATGAATCAAGAAGCATTTGGACAACACTCTCAGAGATATCATATGAGACTTGGGGTTGTCCTGTGCAGGGACAGGAGTTGGACTTGATGAACCTAGTTGGGTCCCTTCCAACTCAGGATATTCTATGATTCTATAAGGAATGGCTAGAAGTATGAAAACTGGAGTTGTTCTTGTTGCTGTGATAGTTTTAGCAAGAGTGGGAAAATCCAAAGTTAGTTATGTCCTTTTTTTCTCTGAGGCCTCTCTGACTAGCAAACACTGGCTGGAGTGAGGCCCAGAGGAATCTGTGGGAGTGCCTTGAAGCAAAACCTGGGATTCATTTTGGTCTTCAAAAAGATGAGTCTATCTGAGATAAACTTGAGACACTGCTGTCTTGGTTACTTCTGTTTTACATGAAATAGAGGACATTGTGGTATGTACAGTTTAATAATTTATTTAGGATTTCCCTTTGGCATGTTTACAGTATGCTTTTATTGGATACAACAGTTACTATATGCAGATGTGTTTCCATCTAAGCGAGTAAAGGCAAGTTTGGGGAGTTTAAAAAAAAGCTTTGAATGTAAGTTGTTCATTGTAATGGAATATCTAATAAGAGTTAGAATAAGTAGTGGGTTATTTGTTGTAAAATAGTAATGTTTCAGGAAACTAACAGAGTGGAAAATAACTAGTCTATTTGGATTTTATGTCAGGATAGAGGTGGGCAGGAGGAAGCTGTCATTTACCTAAATATTATTAGGTATTTCCAAATGACGTATATAGAAGAAAAATTAAACAATTGAAAATTGCTTTTTCATATTTCTCAACGTGGATCATTTTTCAATAATGTGTCCGGGTTATAATTGCTCCATTTAGACCAACACGGAATATTTTGATCCATTATGTGCCTGAATCAGTCTTGATTTTTCCATTTCTAAAGTGTCCCTCTTTGCTTCCCAATTATAGCAATTTTTTATACATGAATCATATCCTTTTTTCTCAAGATGAGAAATGTGTGGCTACAACTATCAGATGGCGCTTCAAAGTTTTACTAAATACTGATAAATTCTCTGTGTAAGGAGTATTTCATACTACATTGTGTTTGCACTGTTTGCATTTTTTAAACAACTTGTGAGCATACATGATGGCCCACCTTTCTGGAGAATACTTAGATATAAAACAGCTGGTTCTGAGTAACCTCTAATGATTTTTTGTCATCATGCAGTAAAGCAGAAGTCCAGAAAAAATATCATGAGTTTTACCATTCTGCTATGTCATTAAATAGCATGTGAATACTATGCCTTTCACATTCTAATATTTAACATCACTTTGCTTTCTATACATTTTATTTTTGACCACATTTTTACTAAAAATGTATGGTTATTTAAAAACAAAACAAAATGCCAAATCCCACATTTGTATAGATTTGGGTTAGATCCCAGATAACCAAACCTCCTTTAGCTTTTGTAGGGAATAGCAGCAGTCATCATAGGAACGCTTGGGCTAAGACTTGGTTGCTCTTAGTTTCAGACACTTGGGGGTTAAATGTTTAAATTAAGTGTGATAGACAATACAATTTTGCTGGGTTTGTGCTCAGTTTACATGTTGGGTCTCTTTATAAAAGTGAGTGACTGAAGGCACTCCAGGGGTAGGGGTAGGGGTAGGGTTAGGGTTAGGGTAGGGAGAGGGAGAGGGTAGGGAGAGGGTTAGGGTTAGGGTAGAGAGAGGGGTCTGTTCCTCATCCTGTGCTGGGCTGAAAGGGCTGGAATTTTCAGACTATGATAGAAGTGCTATAGCCAGGAAAAAGGAGCTGGGATGTGCAGAAAGAAGACAGCCAGGTGTTTGTGGTGTTGAAAAGCTTCCTGGGCTCCAAGAAGAATGTCAGCATTTGTTGCAGTTCGGAAAGCTGCTGGTTTTCCTGAAACCAAACCCTGGAATCATGGAACTACCTTGCACATATATGGTGAACAGAGAGAGATTGGTTTGAAAATAATTTCATTTCTGTCTGATCTAGTCTCTCCAAGTTAATCCTTCCAGTAGTTTATTAAAAGAAGAAAAAAAGGGGAAAAAAAAAAGGACACTTTTGAGTTTAGTACTATTTTGGTTCTAATAAAATTATCTTTAAAAATATACAGAATATTCTTGCTCATTAGGGTCCCATGACAATTAGAGATTCTGTAGCTCCTTTTGTAGTCACCGGAGAAAGGCAGGCATGTCCTGAAGAGGTTAAGCTGGCATGTCCTGCACGCTCCTGCAAGGAGAGGAACTGCCTTTTGGATGAGTGTGTTTCAGCTTCACTCCTTTTGTAAAACCAGCCTTTAGACAAGCCCCATTGTTTGGATCTGTGCTTCCCCAGTCATGCTTTCAAACTCAGTAGGAAAGATTTCTATTGCAGTAATTTAAATTACAGTGAATTATACTTAATTATTGTCTTCATGTAGAAACACAAATAAAATGAATTATGTGTGCTGTGGACATGGTAGTACTTGGAACTACTGTCCTAACTCTGAATCATAGAGAAATGATGCTATAAAAGAAGGTGCTTTGAAATGTTTCCTAATTGCTGAAGAGTGAACAAAAGCAATGTGGTTCTGAGCAGGCAAGAAAAGCTGTGAAGTGCTTGCTGTTACCACAGACTGCCTTATTTACTTAACAGATTACGTGTGTTTTCCGGAGCCTCAACTAAGTTTGCAGCAGTCAGTAGAAATACTTCTGTTGACATTATTGATTCCAAACTTAGGGCCTGTTTTTTCTCCCTAGCTGAGTGAATGGTTTTGCACTCTAAATGTCAATTATGTTGAGTTTGAAAGAAGAAATTTAGGAAAAGACAACAATGGCATAGGTGTGGCTTTTCCATTTTGCCCACGATTTGAGGTGGAGATATCTATGTTCTGACTGAGAAAGATAAGACACTGTGGAGGCTGGCATTGCATAAGATGAAACAGGCAAACTTTTCCTCAGGCTAGCTGTCTTGTCAGTGCATATGCATTGCAAAGAAAATGAGAAGTTAAAAGCCAAACCGAAAGGGAAGAAATCAGAAGCAACAAATAAACACCCGTGAGGCTGTGACCAACAGAGCCCTGGAGGTGCTAGATGATATGAGAGCGAAACATGATTTGTGATCACTGAAGTTAAATAACTCAGGAAAGATGTCTGTTTCAGTGATACATTTTGTTCATGCAAAATTGAAAACAATCAACTTTATCTAAAAACATAGAGCATTACTATGGTTTCTTTTGGTTATGGATTGTCTTGTCCGGTTGTTAGGAAAAATAGAAACCACGGTGCACAACATTCTTCTGTTTGAGGTGAAATTAAAACTGTGCTGGACAGGCAGGAGCTGCATATTAAACCACTCGGCCCATGGAAGAAACTAATTTAATTCCCCATAAGTCTTTACAAGGGCCTCCAAGTATTTGTGGTGGGTGTTAGGTGCTGTCAGCGGAATGTGCTCTTTGGCAGTAATAGTTGTGAAGGTACATCACACTCTAGGCAGAGAACAGGAGTTTATAGGGTCACAGCTGGTCCTGTGAGACAGGCAGTCCATGCAGTTCTTTCTTGGAGACAGAAGGCAAAGAAACTGATTCTGGAAATTACTTTATCAGGTAGACTCCATTCTAACAGAGATCTCTTTTGGGAAGTTGAAGATGGAAGGAAATTTGAGTGGAAAAGACCCCAAAATAATTAGGTTCACTTTCCTGAGAAAATAAAGGATGGTGGAGGAGCAGAGTAAGGATAATGGGCTTAAGAGAGTATGCTTTACCTGGCTTGGGGAACTGGTAGGTACATGTACATAGGAAAAATAATGTGAAAATGAAGGAAAGTGCCAGGATAGCTGCCAGTTATTGAAAGTCATTAAAAACACAATAGAAAATGAGCTGATGCAGACTAAAAACAGAAGTGCAGTAAGAGACAAGCGAGAATGCATCAGGGTCTGCTTCTCTGAATATTTCAGAATGCCTTCAAATAGAGGAAACAAAAATACTCACCCACGGCATTTAAGGATAGGCTCTGAGGGGCTAATGTGCAGGCTAGTCAAGAATATTTAGTATATGTCTTTATAAAGTGAAGAAAAATAATGATATAGGGAAATACAGACAAATCTGCTTTTCTTTGATACCCGCAATGATTCCAGAACCAATTAATGGAAACCCCTGTAGAAATAACCAGAACCCAGTAACGTGATAAATTGTTGACTTGGACTGGGACAGAACAAATCGTATTAATACAAGTGCTTCTTTTAACAGGGTAACTGGTGTAACAAAAGGAAAGCAATAGATGAGATATGCCTTTTGTAAGAATTTTGTATGTTCCCATGTGACATTCTTGTGAGGAAAATAGGGAGATACAGAAATTTCACATAAACAATATAGCAAATAACCTCTTCATAAAACTGGACTTAGTTCACATTTGGGCTGGGAGAATCTGAAGTGGGCATCTGCTTGTAGCCTGTTTCTGTTCAGTAATACCTTGAAAAATGGAAAAAAGTTCACAAAAATGTTGAAAGGGACACTTAGTTTAATTGCAGGCACATTGGAGAATGGCATCAGATTCACACAGGAATTTTTTTGAATCACAGAAAGGTGATTCATGCTAAGTACTTCTATCCATAGGAAGAAGAAACAGGACATAAATGACTAAGCTGTGGTTATGCAGAAAGGGATTCTCTGCAAAGTGGAGATTGTTCTGTTCAGCTTTTCCCAGCTAAGACAAGACTTCCAAAGGGATTCTGTATGCAGTTTGGGGCAAAACATGTCACAAATATCAGCAGCAAATTTCAGGCAGTCTAAACTGAGGAAACATGACTAATTTCAAAAGACTACAGGAAGTAACTTTGTATGGCCTAAAAAAAAAAGAGGAAAAAAATGATATAGCCATGACAGTAGTCTGAGAGAGATGATGTTAAAGAGAAAATCATGGTAATTTATTATCAGATACTACTGGAGGGAAGGGCAAAAATAAAACAGTTTTGTTGGAAGCAAAAAGATTCAGGTTGGAGAGTAGGAAAAATGTCTGGTGGGCTAGTGAAACACAGAGACAACTTACATAGAAAGATTGGAATCTCCCTCAGTGGGATATTTTTAGGAGCAAGGTAGACATATCTCTGAAAATACCAGAACTCTATACAGTGGAGACAAGGTCAGATTATTGATCTATTCTAAGAACAGGAAAAAAAGTAGACATTAGTGCCTGAGATGCTTTTAGCATTCTTATGTGTGGTAACATTAAAGCAACATCAGACTTTTTCATAACTATAGTTAATGCATGCCATAAGTTGTGCATATGCAGTGTGCTATCTAGTCATTTATGTCTGTGCAGCCTGTAAAGATAGGGAAGGAAGTAATTGTAGTTGTACCACTGTTTGCATCCCAGCTACTGAAGTAAGATGAAAGCACCTTGACAACTGCAGGATGCAAGCAAACATTACCTGACAGCTTAGTACAGTTGTATAAGTCAGGAGCAGTTGGATGATTAAAGCCTGTAATGGCCCTAATAGAAGTGCAATTGAGAGTTTTCTTAAAAGGGAAGCTGATCATTAATCCTTATTCCATGAACATCAGAATCACAAAGAGCTGAAGAGGAAAAATGTATCAACTGGGTCAGATGAACAGTGACTAAGACCTAAAAAGAACACCTGCATGACTGTGATGTGATGGCAATTTTAACTGACATTTCATGTGTTAGGATAATGCTATTTTATAATTTTTATACTAATAGCTCAATTACAGTAGCACAGGGTTGTGGCAGATGGGTGGGTGGAGGACTGCATGTCATCCTCATATGAGACTTTGCCTTTCTGAGTGCCAGAAAATCATAAGGGAGGAGCCCTTTGCTGCCACTGTAGAAGAGTCCTAAGCACCTCTTTTGGTACAGCTATGTACAGCCATCAGAGCCACAGCTCTTTAAGGCAGGTTTTCACATGGATCAAGCCCTCTGTGAAATTATGCTTTCCACTGGTCTGGGTATGCAAGATTTCCTTAGTTCGTTCCCACCTTTTCTGCTGTCTGAATATCCAAACTAGAAACTGCATATTTTTAAAATTCAGATATTCTGAATCATGTGAAAGTACAGCATAGAAGGGACCTTGGGAAGTTATTTGGTCCAGCCCCTGTTCACAGATGATTAACTGCAATGTTACAGGTTTGCCTTTTCAATTCAAGTATCTCTAAGGATGGACATAACACAGACTTACTGGGTGATCTGTTCCAGTGCTTAACTCAGTGGGAATTTTCTTCCTTTCTGTCCAGTAGGAGTCTACTATCTTGCACCTGGGAGTTGTTGCCTCTCATTCTTTACTGTGTGCTACTGCGAAAATTCTGTCTCTATGTTCTGCACCCAGTTTTAGGTACCTTCTAGGGTTCAGTTTACCTTCCTTTTAGTTGCTTGTTTTTGCAGGTAATATTTGCATTCTGTCAGTGCAGGTACTGAAAACATTGCTGGTAAAGAAAATAACCTGTAAATCACAAGGGAACAGGAGAAGTGACTAACATTACATTGATGAAAAGTGCTCATATACAAAGTTATCAAGATGACTTTTCTAAATAGATTCCTTGTGGGAGGATCATTAGTATCTTAGCTTCCTATGTCTCATAGGCTGGACATTGTAAGAGTCTGCCCCTTTAAACTGAGTATATTCAAAGCTTAAAAGAGGGTTTCTGTCTGATACAAACCACAGGAAATGCATCTGTGTGTGCACTAAAGAATGTGTGTGAATGTGTGGGTATTTTTAGTGTGGGAGAGAGAAATGGAATTATTACTCTCTCATCCCAGAACAGACCATGTCTCATTACAGGTGAAAGATCATTTGATTTGGTGAGTTACTTTGATCTTTAGGGTAGGAAGCAGCTCTGTGGCAGAGCTCAGGTAGACATGTAGTTTCTGCTGTGTGTCTATGCATTTGTTGTTCTGTGCTTATAGTGCCCTTCATCAAAGTATTCTGAGGAGATTTTATGAAATGATATAGAGTAGTGACACAGACTGATTAACTGTTTGGTCGTGTGAGTTCAGTGCTTGCAACAAAATAATAGTACCAGCACCTCCCTTCACTGGATGCTTTACTGAAAACTAGGATTTTTTTTAAAAAAATTTATCTCTGTTGTCTTCATGACTTCTTGTCATCCAAGCATTATGGTTAGCTTAAATCAAACACAATAACTTTGGTAAGAAGCTACACAGTTTTTTTTAATGTGGGCAGCATGCTACTAAGAAGCAGCAGAGATCATAATTATAAGCTGCAATATTTAACAACACCCCAGGAAACTTTCAGTCTGGCAGTACTGCTAAATAATGTTTATCCCATAATCTCTCATCAAAGGATTGTATAAGTTAAAGTAATATGATTTTTTTTTAATGATTAAGGGTTTTTTACTTCTCTAAGTTTCTAGTCATGGACTAGATCCTGGCCAACATCCCCAAGAATAATTTATTTCCCTCTCTACTGAGATTCCTGAGCAAGGTGGTGCAGCACTGCATTCAGCAGGACTATCGTGACTTTCTGTAGCTGCATCTTTTGAGAGGAAAGAGAAGAGCCTGACTCATTATGAGAGGGGCTTTTTGAGATGTTTGTGATACATTTGCATTGAATACACGTACAATCTGATACCCTGAGTCAGGAGAAGGAACCACCATTTCAACGTCAATTATGTGCATGGTTATAGGGACATGTGGCAGCTTCACCTGCAAAAAATAGGCAGGAGAAATAGGAAATTGGACCAGATACAACATTTTACCCATGAGAGTAAAAATAGAACAAGGTTAATACTAACCTGTGTCATCCTTGTCATCATTCCCCCCTCCCACCCACACAGCATAGAGCACACACATACAGTTGCTGCCATAATCTCCTTTTCTAATTGTAGATGTATTCCAATAATCCCTTCTCCTCCTTATAGCTGCTTGCATTCTAACACCCAGCCTTTTTCCTCTCCTCCTCCTACACTGGTGGTCTCAGAAAAATACTAGTTATGGGTGTAAGTAAAAGTACAACTCTCTGATGCAGCAGTAGCAAAAGAAGAGTTGCTCTGCATGTATGCAAGAACCTGTGTCTATGATATCCTCAGCTGAACTCCATCTAAGCAGCCACCCTGCCTTGGGAATCAGTGGAGGATTTCTGGGGTGGTATGGCTGATTTCTGGGTTCTTTATTGCAAGACCTGTTTAGTTGACCTTTTGTATACCACATTCAGTTTTGCTTTGGTGTAAAATAATTACAGTTTTAGTATCTTACGTTACCTGGTATTTTAGGTAAGTGTTATCTCATAATAGGGATTTCTATCTTATGAGAGTAGTAGAAAAATTAATTAAAGCAACATGTTTAAGAAAGTAAAAATTAACATTGCTGACCCAGGCAAATAAATTCAGTATTGACTTTACTGTCTAAATATTGAAGAAGGGGATTTTTGAGTTATAATTTCTCCCTTTGCCTGCCTATGAAGAGAATATATTCCTTTCTGTGTTGGTTTTCTCTGCCTTGAGCAGCAAAGCTAACAAGTATCTGGCTCTATAAAGAAAAAAGAGGATCCATCTGTAAGAAACAGAATTTTAATGCTAGATAATGAAGAAAAAGAGTTTGAAGAATATCATATGTGTAATTTATTTCACAGTTGGTTTGTTACTTGTCAGACAGTTTCAGTGCCCTGAATTAAAGTGCATTAAATTAAGCAGAATTGTCATAATCCATTTGGTTCGATTAAATACGTCAGCAATGTGGCAAAGTTAAAACAATATAAACCCTGCCATGGTAAAAAAATAACTAACTTGAAAAAGTCAATGGAGAAGGCAGACCAGCATGGCTAATGACAGTAAATGAAATCCTGCTTGGGAATCTGATCCTTATCCAGCAAAGCACTTAATCTTATCATTTAAGCATATGAGTTCTTCCCTCTCTAAGCATGCATATTGTCCCACTTAGGTAAGGGTGAGGTTAAGTGAGTTCCAAGATTGTTGCCATAGAGCTCAGCATCTGTCAGACCAGAGCCCTCACTGACCTGATGAGGGCACCCATCTTGCAACAAGAGTTATGTATTGAATTGTATTTGTGTAGGCATTCATGGGTGCAAGTTCGGGGCAATGCTGGGATTCCAAAGGTCATCAGAGAATTATTTTTATGTTTGGGTACAAAAGGATATAAAATGTTTTATACTGTAAGGTGCAAGTCTTCTTGTAACTGCGGCATGGAAAAAATGTAGAGGTATAGAAGAACAGATTAAAAATATGAGGGACTCTGATGTCTGGAATTCTGCAATTGAAAGGTTTTATTTGATAAATTATGCCCTCGATTTAAATATACTTCAAAAGTAGTGAAAAGGAATTACTGTTTTGTGCGGCATTTTAAAAATGTATTACATGTACTACATGGGGTTTTAGTTTCTTGTGAAAATCTACTGGATGATACAGTATAAAACTTACAGTTTGTTTTACTGTTTTATTGGAACCAGCTATACCTTTACAGAGGCAATGTCTCTTTAATCAATGAGTATTGTTAGGTGCATTATGGATAGTTTAAGAGCTTAAGTACCAATTTCATCTGTATAGGTATGTAACTGCTATAGAGGTAGTCACTGAAGTTTCATTGTTGCTTCTTCCTGTGGAAAAATTGTAAGTGATAAAAATGAGCATATAAAGCATTGCAGGTCTAAACTAATCAGCTGGCAATGTGTGCTTGCTATCCTTTTTAGAAAGCAAGGCCAGACCTGTTCTTCCCACATGGACAGGACAGGGGTTTACAGGAGTCTAGCTGGACTTTGGACAGGAGCAAGGTTTGTCCAGAGCAGTTTGTGGCTCTGCATCTGGAACAAGAAGCTGACAGGGGTTAGGCTACAAGGGCTATAATTAGTCTTACACCAATGGCAAACCTTGTTTCGGTGGGAGATGAGACCTTTCTTTTCAAGGTGCTTGATCATCTTCCATGATGCCCATTCCTTGTGTATCATGTTTCTACACTAGGAATTAAGTGGCGCTTGGCAAAAAGGGCAGTTTTCCCCTTGGAAGATTTCTTGTTGGGGACATTTCTCTGCTGCCTGTCTTCTGATGCCTTAAATCCAGTTTATGTTGCACATGGCTTTTGTACCTGAGAATTGATGCTGTAATAATCTGCATTTCTGGTGAGTGTCACATGATGAATATAAGAAGCAATTAGTGTGCCCCACAAAACATGTCTTCACAGCAAATTTATTGCACTGTAAGCTATTTCTGTTTTGGTGAAAAGCAATCATGTATATAGGAAAACAAAGAGGTAGACTGCTGTACTTGTGTTTGGGCAAGAAGAATTAAATGTAGAAAGCAATGAAAAAGAATTGGCAAATGTTGCTGTGTATGTTGTTTGTATAAATGGTAGACGTGAGGACAAATTTGTGGTTTGCCAGTTTAGTAGGAGCTCATTTGGCTACAGATACAAGAACTACTGAAAACAAAAAGCAGTTGGCTACTCCAACACTCCATAATTCCTTTTTATCTTCCCCTGATGTTTTGTAGCTGTGCAATGGTGGATCTGTGACTGATCTCGTGAAAGGATTTCTGAAGAGAGGCGAAAGGATGAATGAACTTATAATTGCTTACATTTTACGTGAAGCTCTGATGGTAAGATAAACTTTCAGTGAAAAGACAGTCAATATTCAGCTCATATTTTTTCCTTAAATGAATGAAGATCATATCCCCACTAATACAGCTCACTATCTTGTCTTATAGCAGTGTTTAATGAAATCCAGGTGATATGTAATTCAGATGATTCTTTTTAAGCAAGCAAGGTAAAGTTAATCTGTTTGTTTCATTATTAAGAGAATGAAAATTGATTTTTGACCATTGATCAATTTTCTTAGTAAATACAGTTCAACATCAGAATTGCTTTTCTTCTGAGAAATACTAGAAATATTATCAAAATACTGTTCAGCTTTTGTCTGGATTAAAAGTATTTCAATAGTAAAAAATCCACATATCTACTTAATTCAAACACCACTGCAAGAATTGTTTTTGCTCATCAGGATCAAGTGTCTTTATTTACAACTTTTGTAACTGAAATTTTACTTTCTTCCATGGAATTTAGACCTTAGCAGTTTTCTTTGAGTTTATGCTCTAAAGATATAATACGTAGGTTTATAGTGCTATTTTTCTGCATTCATCTTAAGATTTCTGTTTGATATGAAATGGGGCAGTTAAAACATATCTATTTCTTGTGGTGTGCCAAATGGTTTTCCAGTAAGAATCACATCTTTGTGGTTTTGAATTAAAAAATTGTTTTAATTTTTTTCACACTTTTCTGCTGCTTTATTGTTTCTGCAAACGTATTACAGAGGACAGAGCTGTTATTAAAAAGTTCGTGTTTACATCTCACCTTCCAGGGACTTCAGCATTTGCATGAAAATAAAACTATCCACCGTGATATTAAGGGAAATAATATCCTTTTGACTACTGAAGGAGGAGTCAAGCTTGTGGATTTTGGTATGTTATGTTTACTCACATATATATATATATAAACAATGTTTTACATCTGAAGTATGGAAAATAAAATTAAAAAAACCCAGAAAATATTAACTATGTTACTTAAGGTTTTGAGTTCTTCATTAACAATCACTTGGTTAACCAAAGTTCCTTTTTTAACTTGATAGACATTTTAGTAATTTTGGTAATGCTGTTTCAATAGTATGGCTGACAAATTGAGAATATAAT
>VWZD01008203.1:1438254-1522432 GCA_013396695.1 Sakesphorus luctuosus
CCCCACCATTGTTAAGATTAATAATTCTTCTGAAATGTCATATAATCCTGTTATATTTCTCAGATAAAATCTTCCATTGGAAAGTCTTTATACTTCCTTAATCATGTCCCATACACTTACTAGTATTTTCTGATAGTCTGGAAGCTTAATGTGAGGCAAAAATCAATGTTTTTGCCCACAGGCTTCTAATGTGTTGTGGATACTAATTTTTTAAGGTGTTGAAGGCAATTAGAGCCGCATAGGATCAATGCTTCTGGAAATTAATTCATTTATGCTGATGTCAAAACATACAAGCTATAGGGATGAAGACCTGAATTCTTTATTCCTCAGTTACTGCAATCTACTGATAAGGCTGTAATTGAAAAATAATCTTAAATTCTTGTGTGAAAATTGCAATGCCAAAACACAGATTAGACCATGCACAAGAAAAAAAAATATACGTACACACACATTTGTGTGAGTTCAAAAGAGACCCCTAATACCTGCAGCAGTTGGTCCTCTCAAAGGAATATATGAATGGCACCTTAACTTTGGAACGGATTGACATTTTCCCTGGCTTTCCCCCCCTCCCCTTCTCAGTAAAACAAACAAACAAACCAAAACCAAACAACCACCAAACCACTCTGAAGCCAATAATTAGTTTCAAGTGGAAAAAATTATACAGTCTTCACAAAATTACCATGGAAGACATACCAGTCACCCTTCAGGCTGCAGTTTAAGGTATTCAGCTGGGATTTGGGAGATTTGTGTCTTCTACTTAAGAGGATTTAAGCCCACATTAATCAGATTCTGAGATAATTTTTTAGCCAGGAATGTGAGTTGATCCAAATCTCTCATGTTGGCACTGCTCTAGACTGGTGTACATAAAGATTTGTTGGATCAGGGACTGAAACTCATAGCCATCTTTTAATGTCCAAGCCTGTGAATTGGCTTCAGAATTAGACAGACACACAGGCACAGTCTCCTTTTTGCCCAGTAAATACTCATAGGAAGAAAAATTTTTGGTTTAGTGAGCCAGTTATTACATGGGGCCAAGCAATCAAAACCAACCCAAATAATCACATCACCCTTTCTAGCATGTGCACAGCTTTTGTGTTGTGGGGAGGAGAGCAGAGGCAGTGAACCAAGGTGTCCTTCAATCACCAAGCACACATGACCAAGGAGTGAGCCTTTCCCAAGATAATTTTGCCTGTGCCATTTTCCTGCATGCTGGTTGCTGCTGAGATGTTCCCAAAGAAGCCTTTGCTGTCCTTCCCTGATTCCATTTATGGTGGTTTTCTTCTAAACAGGTGCATAAAATCTGTATCTGAAAGATGGGTCTATGAAGTGCCTTATTGAACACAGAACTAGAAAAGGACCTATTCTCAGTCTGTGTGTGTTGTGCAATCATTTAACTTGAACTTGTGTCTTTCTTTGTCTTTTTTTTTTAATACTTTTAGGAACTTTTTAAGAGTCATAATTGAAAAAAAAACCAGTTAACTTTCAGTGAATTAAATCACTTTTGAAAATGGCGTTTCTTTCCTTCATTGTTTTGTACTCTGTTCTTGGTGTATAGTGTACTGCCATTGTGAGTCCTTCCTTGCACAGCAGTACCAACTTGGCAGAGGCTTAATTTTGTGATACAATGTATACACATTGCCTTATTTATGTGTGCTGGGACCATATTTTCTGAACACTGCACAGTCTGTAACAGATAACCTTCACAACACCCTTATGGAGATGTAAATTACTTTGATTCCCAGCTAACAGCTAAGAATCTGGAACTTTGAGAGACTGAGTTGCTTGAGGTGACACATATATTGTTTGGAAAAGCTCTCCCAAAATCCAGGCTAACATGAACATAACTGTTCATTTTCTGGAGGTAGTGATAGTTAAATAGATGAGAAAGATGAGATGAGAAAGACTTTGAAAGAATGCCATGGCTGTGCCTCACCCAGATCACTTTGAAGAGTGAAATTTTTCCTTTCTCTTAAAATTCTGCTGTAATATTACTTAATCACCTCAGCAATATTCTCATATCTAAGAAACACCCAATCCCAGTGTAGATTAGCAGTGAAATCCAGTCTAGTACCTGAAGGGAGCCTACAAGAAAGTTGGAGAGAGACTATTTACAAGAGCATATAGTGACAGGATAAGAGGGAATGGCTTTAAACTGAGGAAGAGTAAGTTTAGATTAGATATTAGAAAAAAATTTTTACCGTGGCTGTAGTGGGGCACTGGAACAGTTTGCCCAGAGAAGCTTGGAATGCCCCATCCCTGGAAATGTTCAAGGCAAGGTTGGATGGAGCTCTGAGCAACCTGGCCTAGCGAAAGGTGTCTCTGCCCATGGCCATTCTATAATTCTACAACATCTCCACACAGTGCTTATGAAGCTCAATTGCACATCAAGGAGCTGCCAGATAAAGTTTTAGTTTAAACTGTCAAAGTCACAAGAATTTTGAAATACTGTTACAAGGGATGCATCCTCTCTCCTCACATCCATCCAGAAGAGATAACCAAAATAATTTTTATTTTCTACAGATAATAAGTAGCAGCCAAGGAGATCTACTGTAGGTACGTCCTCTGATCACAGATTCAGTCCTTAAATTCATTAAACTTCTAAATACATTAGTAGTCCATATTTTCTTTGTAAGAGAGGAAGGCTGACTGAAGGCATTTTCACTACCTGAACATTTGTGGGAATTAGCTGCTAAGCTGTTCTGGTGGAAAACCTTCAGAGTGGGATGTTACGCCTGCAAATTGCAGCAATTATGCTCCAAGCAAGGAGCATCCTCTAACACATCAGATAGATGCATTATTACATTCAAGTGTAGCTCTATGTTTCCAGTATAAGATAGGGATTTGGTAGAAAAATATACATTTAAATTAAATTCCCTGCAACACTTTAGAGTGTCACTGCTATATAATCTAATATATAAAAAGAACCAGAGGCAAGCAAGGTGTGAATTAAATTCCTTTTTGACAAATATTCTTAATTATATTCACAGTTCCTTATTAGTGTTCTGGGAAGGGAAATATTTTACATCCATTTCACAGAACTCTGGTTATATCCAGTAGATTGGCATTAAAGAGGCAGATTTCAAATGAAATTTTAACCTCTAAAGGTGCAGAAAAGCACCCTATGAAATTTTCAAAAATTCTAGCATGTAAATCTAAATTAATTTAATCCTAGATATCTTTTGAAAGTCATGTGACAGTTTTATCTGCAACCTTTGCTATCTAATTGTCTGTGTGTGTCTGATCTTTTTTCATAAGTTAAAACACTGGCCTGAAGTCACTTGAACACATAGCATACCTCATCTGTAATAAAAATTCATGTATTCATCTGCATCTTATAATATGTAACCAATTGCATACGAAGCTGCGGGTATAACATCTGCTTAATGCTAACAAATACTTGCTTCTTTGAACAGTCCTTCTCAATTCAGTTTGTTTTCTTAAAATCAGGATGCTGCACAGGGCCTTTCATGTATTAATGTTAGTCTAAGACACAGTTCTATAATGTGCTATTCTAAAATGGGAGAAAAGAAACTTAGCTGTATTATTGTTGTTTATTATTTTAACTGTGGTCTGAAAAATAAAAAGACCAAGTGACATTTCATTTTGAAAGATTTGAAGTAATTTCTGAAGTCCCCTGCCAGTATTTCTGAAATCCCCTGCCTATTCAGTGACTCTGGGAGCTTGAAAGGCGGAGCTTTACATGCTTATATGTTACAGAATGAAGAAGATCCTAGAGGACACAACTCTCTGTCAGTAAACTAGACAAAGTTGCTGATGTGTCAGGGGACACGGGAGAAAGAACGACTCTTCCGCTAAAAGTTTTGAAACCCAACAGTCGCATGGCAAGTGATTCTTTTAGCTAAAGTGAGGAGACTAACGCTGATGGCAAATTTCTCTTCAGCTATGTTTTTGAGGGTGGACCTTGTAGGCTGATAGTCTTGACCAAGAGCACTGGCAGCTCATACTCCTTTGGGACTGCTGAAGCCTGCTGTCAGAGACTAGAAGTATCTCAGGATGAGCAGCTGTTGGCTTGAAAGTGTTCAGAAAAAAATATAAGCTCCATCACTTAAGAAAGGCACAGTTTTCCAGCAGCACTGTTTCTTGCTGAAGGCCATGCCCTTCTATGCTTTCATACTGCATGTAATTAGACTTTTGATGTTATTACCATGAAAGGTCATTGGAAAAAAAGGAAGGCAGACAGCTAGATGGATATTATAAATATTCAAGTTCCTGTAAGAAAAAAAATAAATGTGGGAGAACTCATTCAATCTTTAGAATTTAAGCCTGTTTCTAACTACAGATCTCATGATTTCCCATAATTTGCCCAGTACTGTAAGTGTGAGAAAGGGGATATTGAAAGGGATCGGCACTGTACATTTTCAGTTTTTTCTGATGCATTTTGTCAATGGCACCTAAAACTCTCCATCATTAGAGGCTCTGGTTAAGCAATACATAAGAAAGATCCAAGTGTTTTATAGGTAAAGCAGGTTCCAGTGGAGGACATGGAAAAAAGGTAATGCAATCTCACTGCTGCTGGCAGATGGTGGAAAATTACAAGCTGTGCTGCATGCAGTTAATGGAATAATGACTTCAAGTGTTCCTTTAGTACTGTGGATAAAGAGATTGCATAATTAAAACGTGTATTATAATATTAATGGAATATATAGTGAAATGATATATAGTAAAGTTAAGGTGATTTTTGCACTTCAAACGTGCTTAGTTTGCATTTTTCTGCTTTTGTTTCAAAGTGTTGGATTTAAAATTTGTGTGTGAATATTGTCTTGGCATTCCAAATACAGTTTCAGATATCCCACTTTGCATGTAACTAGCACACTTCTATCCTGCATAGTAGCCTGAGTCAACTAGAGATTTAGCCTGAGTATTACTCATGGGGGAAAAATTAACTGGAGAAGGGAATACTGTATTGCTCTATTTAGACACTGAAAAATGACATTACTGTGTTTAATACTTGATCTATTTGTTCTGTGTAACTGGGAAACTGCAAGTAGACAGAGGTCAGCTTTTATGTTTGGCATGTAATATGATTATTATTTTGTTATGGAGAAAATTATCATTCTTCTTTTAAAGCTATTTAAAGTCTTCCAAAGTAAAGAGCCAAGGAAATCTTAATACTAGTATTTCTTGATGGCCTTCTTATTATTCAGAATTGCAATTTGCTGAAACTAGTCTATGTTAAGACACTCATTTAGTAGTGTATTTTTATATTATTTCCATATTTACTTTAAAATGCATAATCAATTTCATTTGGACAATAATAAATAAAAGTATTAATTTCATAATTCAGTTGAGTTATTAAAATAAATTTATTAGGTTTTTTTCCCTAGAAAGAGTAATTCTGCCAATGTTCTATTGTGTCTTAGTAGTGGTGTGCTACTTCTTTACAAGTTAGGGACTATTAGTAGTGCTTTACCACTACTAGTGATCAGTAACAACTAATCAACATAAGTTAGAGTGCACAGGTGTTTCTGTTTTGTTGTATAATATTCATGCCTATTCTGATACAGAAATACAGATCAAAATACTGAAAATTCTGTGATTTTGCTAAACTGATGGAGTTTTTGGAGTGTAGATGAGCCAGTAGCTTCTGTAACGATAATGCAAGAGAAATAAAATTGGTTACACTGTTCAGCATGTCCAAAACAATGGGGACAATCTCAATGTAATTAAGGAGTCTCTGCTAAGATTCCCTCTTAATAGTTCCATCTGCTTAATTGTTCATCTCTCCTGGTTTTCTGATGCATGAGGGAGCTTTCTGCTGCTCTTGTGGGAAAAAAGCATCTGAAATCTTGTGTCAGAGGTTGGGGAGGGAACTGTGGCACAGAGCTTCATCCTTTTGCTGCAGCACCTCACCAGCTCTCATGTTCTCTTGCTGTGGCAGAGTGCTATGGCCTCTCCCTGTCACAAATAGCCTTGATAGATGCAGTTTGTTGGTTGATCATAGATCAGCCTGGAAAGCTTCTGTGGCATGTGGCATTGCAGAGGGAGAGAAGACTCCCCGGCCTGTGCAGAGAATGCACGTGGTACAGGTTCAGCTGCAATGGACAGGGAGTCTAGAGCCACCTTGTGCTCAGTGAATAGGTTGAGAAGTCAGTTGTGGGTGATCCAAGTTTCAGTGTTTGGTCATTTTAAGCTATGTCCCGTTTAATATACATTATGGTTCCCAGCTTCTCATGTCCTGCTGACATTGAAGAGGAATGTGTGACCTTGAGTCATTTTCTAAACTTTTGTAGGTTACTTCTTCTGGATTAGTCAGAATATCCTTTTCTGCTTGCCCTACATTAGCTATAAATGCTGTCTGAATAATTCTGCAAAAATGAAACAATTAATTAAAATAATTTAATTTGAAAGTATTCAAAAATAAAATAATTTTCTTTCTGCCCTTAGCTTGCTTTAAGCAATGAGTCATAGCAAGACTTGTGTTTGCCCTATTCATTCTAGCATGCATCCATAATAAAGCTGTCTGCTTCACTGATTCAGATCAGAACCAGACTGTTACTGTATTGTCATTTCTGCATATCATATAGCATGACATTCACATGTTGCTGCTAAAAAGCATTTACTAGGAGAGCACAGCAGAAGCCAATAAAAGTAAAAGACTTTGAAGAAAGCTTTCTTCATGAGCACCTTGTCAAACTGCTTTGAACCCAATCAAAGTAATAATTCCAAATTTTTCAACCCAGGGTTAGCAGGGATAAGATGGATTGCGTTGACTTGAGCTGTGGAGCTTTTTCATTGTTGAATGTTTAATTCTTTGTTGAAGGCTTAGTCCCTAAAAACTTATTTTATGGGCCACATTTGAATGAAAACCTTTGTGCTGTCCAGTACCAAAAAACAGAAATCATGTGGCCAAATGCTGTATCCAGGATAAGCTGTTCACTTGGTCTTTCAAATATTTTCTTCTATTAATTCACATAAAGATATCACTGATGGCTTAAGCATTAAAGAAGCTTGACACTGAAAGCTGGTGTCATATGCCAGAGACACATGAAGCGAGAAAACAGCCCTTTCTGGCCAGCAAAGACTTCCTCTTGATTTTCTCATGGGTCACAAAATAGTAATCTCTTGAGGTTATTAGAAGCCCTCTGGTCTCATCTGTGTGTACTAAAGCCCATTAATTTTTTAACTGAAAGTTGAACCCAATGACTCATTTGTATTGAAGTATTCCCGTACTGAGGTATTTTAAATATTTAAATATTCTGTTTCTTCAGCATGGGTTTTGCCAGTATCCCTGATTATCATAACAGGAAAACCATGTCATAGAAAAAAAGAGGAAAATCTCCAGGGCTTTCCCAGTCATATGGGGAAAAATGTCCTTTTTGGTTCTCAAAGTGGCAATCAGTTTCCATCCAATGTATAAGGATGGCAGCATCTGAGGAGGACTTCCCTCACCATCATACTGCACTATATTGCGTGTAGTTGCACAAATCCCTGAGGCTCTGGAGAAGACTAGTTCTCCTTTCTAAATGCATCTGGCCAATTGTGCATCAGGAGAACAAATGTTCCTGTGCATCCCTTTCAGGAAACCAGCTGAAGCCCCGAAGCATGAGATTTGATTAGAATCATTGGTGTTGTGATGCACTGAGCTGTCAGGAGCATGTGGAGGAAAGTCTGTGGTCACCTGCTCTCCTGGAGGCCATGGAGAGAGGGCTCAGTCAGAATTGCAGACTAAGGGAAGCTAGAGTATGCTGCCCAGTCTGTAATGTGAAAGGTCTTGGATTTCTTGGAGAAAGAAGCTGTGTTAAACCCTTTTGTTTAAAAAGCATTGTGTATCTCACAAATGTAGTAAACGTTCTGCCTTTTTTTAGGTCACTGTTTGCCTTTTTATTATCAGTATGCACATTGTAATGATTCTGTATCTGATTTAGTGTTTTCATTTTCTTCCTGGTACTCTTTAAATTGTCTTTTCTTTGTCCTTTAATCCTCATGGTGAGTTTTTTGAGAAAGCCTCTGGACTTTCATTTGTTTCACTTCCATTCCCTGTACTTGATAGTATAGATGAACTTTTTTATCCCCCTTTTATTCCACACCTCTTGGTTTTGTAGTAAACACAATGGATTTTCCACCCCTCAGGCAGTTCATATACATGGTCTTCTTGGAGACTAAGCTTTTGATCTTTCTAGGGTTGTAAAAGGCCATTTGGTTATCTTTTGGATGTGCTTCTTTCAGTTAGAAGTTTGCAACTGCAGTGTGTGTTTTCCTGAAGGTTTGGGAAACTCTGTTTTTCAACATTAAAACACTATGTCCATTAAAATAATACATAAAGGTGCAGATTGTGGGTGACAAAGACAGTAGAAAAGGCTGAGGCACTCAGTCTCTTTGCCACAGTCTTTACTTGTAAGATTGGCCTTCAGGAATCCATGATCCCTATAGACCAGTGGGAAAATCTGGAGCAAGGCAAACTTACTTTCAGTAAAGGAGGATCAGGTTAGAGATCATTTTAAAGAATTAAACATACACAAGTCCATGGGACATGATGGGATGAACCCAAGATTGCCGAGGGAGCTGGGCAATGTCTTTGCAAGGTCACTGCTGGTAATTTTTGGAAAGGTCTGGAGATTGGAGGAGGTACCTGACGCCTGAAAGAAAGCTACTGTCACTCCTGTCTTCAAGAAGAGCAAGAAGGAGGATTCAGAAGACTACAGGGTGGTCAGCCCCACTTTGTTCCCTGGAAAGGTGATGGAGCCCATAACCCTGGAAATAATTTCTAAACCTATGAAGGAGAAGGTGATAGAGAGTAGACAGCATGGGTTTATGAAAAACAAGTCATGCTTCATTATAACATAAAATGCTGCTGAACATTCCGCTTCTTTTTTTGACCTGTCATTTCGACTTTGTTTCCTATTTCTTTATTTCCATCCTACTGGTCAGAACTTGATTTTAGTTCTAGATTTAATTTGGGCACTTATCACTGACCAGAAGTTCTCATGCATGCTTTTCTAGCAACAGCTCACCCAAGAAAACAATATTGCCTCTGTTCTCCTTTCATTTAAAAGTTTACTTTTGAGATCAGTTGATAGTCTACAAGGAATTCTGAGTATTGACATTGTTTCAAAAAGGTTCTGAAACATACCTTGTAAAGCCATCAAACCAATCCCTTGTGTCCTTATGGTCTGTTAGTAACATCTTCTGTTAAATGTCCCTATGCCTTCTATCCATGCTAAGTAATTAAACCTGGGAGAACTCTCTGATCTCCTTTTACTGTTTTAGTGGGGATGCCACTATTTGCAATACAGTTAAATGTGATTACACGCCTGGTATGTTGTGATATTTGCCATTCGGACTATCAGAATTGCTTTGTTTTAGTCTTATTCTTTCCCTGTTTTCTTTTGTCATTACGGCATATGAAGGAACTATGTTGGCTGTGGCTTTTTTTAGTATTTTTTATGCATTTCAACTGATCTGTCCAAAATATTCTGTCTGGACATGTAGTGTTACACCAATACAACCTGAAAGAAGCAAACAAAGAAATAAGTGCCAAAGATAGCAGCCATTACAGAGGAACTGAGTTACAATTCTGCCATTGTTGTGGGGGACAGTAGCTACTTTCCTGTTTGCATCCTGACACGAATGGTGGCTTCTTCTCAAAGTGAAGCTTAAGGTGATAAAGGAAAACCTGAAACCATTGGGATCTATTGCCTCCATATCTAGTAAAAAGGTGGAGTTGCATGATTTATTAGGCACTGCCTTCACACGTTTGGGCGAAGAGGCAAGGAAGGAAAGGGGACTTTTTGCGGCAGAACATACCTACATACCTGCCAGTGGGGAATGCAGTCTAAAATGCTGATGCTGTTTTACATCTGTAAGAAAGGTTGGAAAATAATTCAAAGCATTTTGGCCTCTTTGGATCTGCAAGGTTAACAGTGAGTGGTTTTTGGTCCAGAGACTAGCTTGAGGAATGATGGAACTACATGTTCTTAATCTGAAGAAGGTCACAAAGAGAATGCTTTGGCAGTGAAGTGTACGCTGAGGGCACAGATAAAGAGGGGATATGGAAGAGCTAACCAAAGGAGTGTAAGCCCTTTGGGGTAAGGTCATCACATATGAATACAGTGGCAAACGTGTTGTGAGTGTGGTCTCCCTGCCGCGTGTGGAATGTGACTTTAGTCCAGTGAACTGGGGCTTGCCATTCCCTCACCAGCATCAGCCACTGAAATGTGCACACTTCGTCACAGGACGTAATCATAAAGTGATGTTGTACAGCCTGCCAGGTTAGATCAGAGCAGTGTCTGCTCAAATTGGGCACTGTGAGACAAATCTTTCCAAATAATAAGGAGCTAATTTCTGCACTGTTTTTCTTTTATGGAGTGGTAAGGTCAGAAGTAGGTGGCTTTACTTGCAGTGTTATTCCAATACACAAGTTTTTGCAATCAAAAGCTTGAATAATACTCATACTGTAAGTGTCCTCATTTCTGTTTTTTATTAGTAAAATGATGTCTGAAAAAAGAAAAAGAAAAAGCAGCTATATGCACAATTTTTTCTTTTTGGTGTGCATTGCTGCTGTTAATACACATATATATAAAGCTCTTGCCTTTCATAAGATTTATAATTTGCTTGTAATAAAACACTATTTTGTGACATTGTTGAGGTTTTCTTAGGACAACACTTGACTGAAATTGCAACAAAGCAGTAGTAAATGGGAAGGGGAGGAGTAAGATGTTTTTGTTTGAAAACATGTAAGTTAAAAAAAGCTGGCAAGCTATATGCTTGACTGGTTACTGAAATGCTGGAAGAAATGTTGCTAAGTGTAGGATTACATCATCTTTCCTCTATACAGAGAAAAAGCCCAAGGAAATATCATTTGTCATAAGACCTACACTGCATAATCTGAATTGCCACTTTAATGCTAAGAGCAGAAGGATTAAAAAACCCAACCAAACAAATAGCACACAAACCCCCCACAAGCCTAAAGAAAATAGTGGTGAACAATTCAAATTAAATCAGTTTTTTACTGAAATAAAAAAGGGGTGAAGAAGAAAAAATTCTTCAGTTTATTTAATGATTACATTTAATTACAATAAGAGAAAAAAAAAGTGCATAGACAGATAAGATTAAATACATGGATGTTCCTTATGTCTACTGAAAATTATGATTATTTATAAAATCTGACACTGGAATAACAAAAATGTAGTTAGTGCCTTTCCTTGCCTGCAGATCTGAATCTCATTTCATCCTCGAAGACTGCAAAAAAGAGCTTTACACAGGGGACTCCCACAGCACGTAGGAAGGGAGAGGGGACAGTAGCCTCAGTTCCCTCCAAACCTAAGGATCTCTCAGAATGATGTCTATTGGCATCACTGCAGTGGTTTCAGACCTGTGATGATGTGCGCTTACTAAATGACATATTTTTCTAGGGGCTCAGAACAGCCACAGACTCTGTGAGCCGGAAGCTGGACTTCAGACAACTCCTTGAGGTGGCAAATACAAAGCCCCTGCTTAGCCGAGTCGAAGCAGGATTGATGGACTTTGTGCTAAGACTCACATTGTCCTGCTTTCTGTGGTGCATAACATTGGATATTGGACTTCCTGTAGACAGAGAGGAATAGATCCAGCTTCCTCAAGGCTGGTGTAGGCCAGAGGGAGGCAGCCACAAAAGCATTGGTTGCCTTTGTCTCAAAGGAACATGCGGGATCTTTCTTGCTGTGTTTATTTTAACGTTACATACATTTCTGACAGACAAATGTGGATACTTTGTGAATTAAAGCTGAACACATAGCTTTAGAGTGAAGAAACAGATCAAGCTTTCCATGGTTTCTTGACTACACTGAAAAAACCCCCAAACAATCAAATTCTATCTAGCCAGAAGTTTACTTAATATTTCCACTGGGCAGTTAATGTGAATTATTCGTGTTATGAACCATCTGCAGGGTTTTCAGGAAGATAAGGTGAAGCATGTTCAAACCAGACAGAGTTGAAACTGGCTGGTGGTGCTCTTTGGAGCTTCATGCGTTTCAGAACAATGAAATGGCATTCATAGGGTGAAATGGAGTTGTCTTACTATTTTAAAGAGAAAGCAGATATATGTATAGAGGCAAAATAAGTGAGTTTCAGTGTCAGGCAGATTGAGACTGGAGCATGTATGTGTAGAGCACAGGACCTTTCTGGCCATCCATGGTATCAGCACTTTAGAATATGCCTCTGGTGGACCTTCAGCATTGGCTGTTACTCAGATGCATAATAGTTTAGGACTTGCTAGCTGAGGGGCTGTCTTTCTCCATGTGTGGACCTCACAGTTATTTGTGACTCACAAATCTGTAATACTTCAGGACATGCTTGCTGAGGGGCTGTTTTTCTCCATGTGTTGTGCTCTTCCCTTTGCATGCAGTGGAGTTATTTCCAGCCTATACACCCCAGTTTTGTAAGGAAGGAAGTTGGTGGCAGGCTGGTAGAAGTGTGTTGCAGCCCACTTGAATTCCTAGTATTTCAGTGTCTTTTAATTTAAAACTGCAAGGAATCTTTAAACTTCTGAGTTTGCTCTCCAACTCTTGGCCTGAAACAGTTAATTCCTTAAACTACAGCTCATGTTGCAAAGCTGATTTGCAGGCTTGTTGCTTTGAGAATGTGTTTTGAGCATGGAGAGACTTCTGATTTTGTAAGAATTTTTGAGGTTTCTCTGTTTTGTTGTTTCTTTTTTATGGCAGAGCAGTTAAGAGATGAGGATAGATATCTTTTATAGTGTTAACCTGGAATATAGATATAGATGTAAAATGAAACAGGGGTTTAGTGTCAGTACGGAGCATTAAAAGCTGTGGAAGGTATAGTACTTTTCCACCCTCGCTAAAGTGCCTTACCGCTCCTCTAATACAGGACATAGAAAAACACTAATTAACCAGTGAAAATATATGGAGTCAGATTACTAATCAAACACTTATTTGGGACTAAGTGCTGGTCCTGCTGAAGTCACTGCAAACAATCGACGTGGAGAACCTCAGCTGAAGTGCTGAGTACCTCTGAGGACTGGGCCTCTGTTTCCAGAGAACTCAAACGATGTATTGGAGATTCGCCTGTGGAGGAAATTGTAGCATGACAAGATGAGGACGTCACTGTTCAGAAGGGCTGTCTTGGATGGAAATGGCCATTGCTCTGATTACAGCTTCCCTTCATTCTTCCAGGTGTGTCTGCTCAGCTGACCAGCACTCGTCTCCGTCGGAACACCTCCGTGGGCACCCCGTTCTGGATGGCTCCAGAGGTTAGGTTCATGTTTCAAAACATTTTGTCACTGGTATCCAAGCTGCTGTATTCTGCATCCCTGCTCTTTCCTTGTCTTTCTTCCTGACCACTGGTCTTTTCACCAAATGAAAAAGCAATGCAATTTTTTTTAAAAGTGTTTGAAAACATTTTGCTTACTTATTTGCAAGGATTAAGTTAAAATGGGGTTTACTTTTGAAATTACAAGCTTAGAGCCAGGTCACAAGACATTGAATTGCTTACTAAAATATTAAAGAGTATGGAGTACTACTGTTGATACTTTGCAACCTTCCAAGCTTTGAAACTATGAGTATCTCATTTTCCCATGGATGGAAGGAGCCCAAGATGGTACTATGATGCATTATAGTGTCTATTTTTTGACTTCTACACCTGAAAACTTTTTAATACTATGTATCTATAGCTAACAGCAAGAAATGGAAGAGATTATTATGAATGAAGGTGTACTGTGATTCTGTGAAGATTTTTCCAGCCTTAAGTTGAAGCATATAAAGATACATTTTAAGCTGAGACAGGAAAAATATTTCTTTATAAATAAGATTATCTACTTACACTATTTGTATGCACACAAACACATGCAAGTACATCTGTTTATAGCACATGAAACTACTCTGTTTATACACATGTTTTTTCAACACACTCTGTTTATACACATTGGTCTAGCCCTGTAACTAATGGCAGACATGTTGATTTAGGTCTGCAGTGAATGGGATGAAAAATTCTAGATTCATCCAGCACAGTGAATGAGCTGAAATATATATGAAATTAAATACCTTTGCTGTGATCCAATGACAAACACTTTGTCCTGATCCACCTGATGTGGAAATTCACTGATTTGTCTGAATAAGGAACCAGTAAGGGACAGTGATTTCAGCTTTTCCTTTCCTGCTTGCTTCACTTCACAGAGAGAGCAGTATAGCTCCATTAATTGCTTTGTGGGAATAATCCATATAACACAGTTGTAGGGTTGCTGAGTTTTCTTCTACTTCCTCAGCCATGGGATGAAGTTTAACACCTCCAGTTAAAAAACCCAAGGATTTGCAGCCTTTTGTCAGATCAGGGAACATGGGGCCAGAGAACCTGGTGTTCGTGGACACCTGCTTTCTCTAGTTTAAACAGTGGGATTTTTCAGCTTTAGCTTTCTAAATATGTGCATGTCTGTTTATTTCACTGAATATCTCCATCCTGTAAGACATTCCCCCAGCTGTTGGTGTACTCTTACATTGGGACATTTGACCATCCAGTGACTGTCCCAGTCTTTTACTCCAACAGGTGATTGCCTGTGAGCAGCAGCTAGATAGCTCCTATGATGCCAGATGTGATGCATGGTCACTGGGTATTACTGCAATAGAGTTGGGAGATGGAGATCCACCCCTTGCTGATTTGCACCCTATGAGGGCACTCTTCAAAATACCAAGGTAATAGCTTCATGTTCATTTGTTGATGGGTTAGACTGAACTTTTTTCTTAACTGTTACTTTTCTTCAAAGACTGTGTAAGTTTGTGGACTTTCTTGGTATTATTTATACCAGGAGGAGATTAGAAATACAGCTGTGTTTTCTGCAGGCTCTGCTTCAGCCATGTGTGGACATTGAGAAGTTCAGAGCTGACTGTAACTATGTTTGAGAAAAAGTCATAAAGCCTTCTCCTGAGGCCACATGACTGCTGGACTTATCTGAGTCCTGTCTATTCTGTTACAAGGAATGCCTTATATTACAAATAAAGTCTGAATATGCCACTGTAAACAAGTCCCATATCTATTTTCAGGAGTTATCTTCTGTCCTTTGAAGCAAAGGTTGTTCCACCACTCACATATATGTAGGCTTCAGTTTTTCGTTAGCTTGTGCTGCTTCTGGCAGTTTCACTCTTGCTGTCCTTGGGCAGTGCAAATAACTTCTTTTGTGTTTTCTTGAAGCTGAAGATAAAAGTACCCAAAGTGCCACTGAAAGCATTTCAAAGAACATCAATCTCCAAGTCTGTCGGGAATGATCATACAGTAGTTTGTGCAGTTCACTCTAACAATTGGAAAAGTACCACAACAGCTGAGACCATGGAGTATACATAAGTGCTTCGAGTCCTTTTCTCCCAAGACACCCAAATTAGTTTAAATTATCTTTAGGTTTAAGGAATCTTGTCTGACTTGGCACTGAAGCAGAATATGAATGTTCTTCTAACCCTTGCTTGCTATGGGAAAAGCAGCTGCAAACTACTGTCGTCAGTTATTGCAGCTGGGACTTAAAAAAACCATGTCGGGCGTCGGGCTTATACCCTTACAGGTACTGGACATCTTTTTGTCCTGGAGCAAACATAAGATCAATATCCATTCACTACATTAAGCAAAACCTGAAAGTGACAGACTAACGTTAAGCAACATTTGAAGAAAACAGTTATAATGATTTATTGAAAAGAGACAGCAAGTCACTTCCTCTATTGGGTGTTCCTTTTGTTTTCATGACCATGATCAGTGAAAATAGCACCTCTGAATGGAAGAAGACTATCCAGACCATTTCAGCCAAATTACACCTAGAATAAACAGCTATAATAACAGAAAAGAAAGAAGTCATGTCTATTTGCAATAGAGCTGTATTTAGACCTTTGCTTCAGTTCACTTCTGATTATCTTCTGATGAATGAGAAAAAATTATTAATGAGCCAGTTCCTTTAGACACTTTGTTTAGCAAGTTGAATAATTCAGTTCTTCTGGGAAAACTTAAAATAGAATTTCTTTTAAAAAATTCTCTTAAGAAAGTATACTGTTTCAGGCTTGAAAAAAGAAACTTGCCATTAAAAGTGAATAGTGATTAATGGGTTGTTAGTTTAATTTCCGTTTATTGATTTGATTGAAAAAATTGTAGTGGTTCTTAGCTACACTTGGTAGATCATCTCTGTGCTATTTCTCCTTATTAATTATGTAAAGTAGGAGAGCCAGTGAGGCATTACATCATCTACCCATGCTCCTTTTACCAGTGGAAATCAATATCTTTTTTTGGTGGCCTTCTAAAACTCATTACTCAGCCTGCCTTCACACATTGTTTTTGTCCTGTAAGTAGCTTATTAACTTAACCATCACACTGATCTTTGCAGAAATCCTCCTCCAACACTTCAACAGCCAGAACTGTGGTCACCTGAATTCAATGACTTCATTAACAAGTGAGTAACAACTGAGACCACTCTGGCTGAATATGGAATATGTGTAAATGTCATGTGTTAAATATCTCTGTATTCTCTGTGGAAATCTGTTGCAACTAATACTCTTCCATAAAAGCCTGGTTTTCTGGACTTCCAAGTGAGGCTCCAGATTTAAAACATGAAATAACATTTTAATATACTTGACATACTTTACATACTTAAAGACTGTTTAGTTTTAAAATGCAATAATTTAACTTCTTGGACTCATCAATGCTGTGAAATCGTATCAATGTTCAGTGCAGGGCTCTTTTGATTAAGATGGATGTATTTATTATGGAGGCATGAATGAACTCCAGACAAGGATTTCAAAAACGAACTGTGAACCCTCCGTGATCATAGGTGTTTTTCTGCCAGCACAGGTGCTTGACTAAAGATTATGAGAAGCGTCCGACAGTATCTACTCTTCTGCAGCATGATTTTATTAAGCAAATTGAAGGAAAGGAAAACGTGCTACAAAGGCAACTCATGGAATTTATTGATGTTCATCAGCAAATGGGAGTCACTGAAAAGGCAAGGTAAAAGTAGCTAAAAAGTAGACCAGTCGGGACAATGTTGATACTTCCACTGTTTCAGAATGGCTAGTGCTCAGAGGAAAAAATCAGCTCTTATAGCTTTAGCTGGCCAAAAAATAGGAAGCTTAACAATTGGGGTCCCTGTACAGCCAGTGGAAAGACAACGGCATCATAATTCACATCTGGGACGAAACAATCTTTAGAAGTACCTCCCCTTTGTTCTGTGACTCAAGGTGCAGTCTTAGGATACCAGCCTCTAGAGAGCTAAGGTTAGGTGAAATTAATGTTTGTCATTTTCCTACATTTGTATGATCAGCAAATGTTTAGTTTAAGCAAGTATGCTAAAAATAGCAAGTCAGGCTCCTGCAGTGATTGAATTTTCCTGTCTGGAAGAAATGATAGTGGTAGCAGACCTAGTTTTGCAAACTTCCAATCTTATGTCTTATTGAATAGATTTTTTCTTTCTTCCACTAGTATGTAGTAATATCAGTTCTGAATAAATCATTTAGCACCTGATGGCTTTTATTTAACATACTTGAAAATGGCTTGGCTCAACTTTACGACTGACAGAACCACACCCAGTGCACTGATGTATCAGATGTGAAATGTAGTAGATTAGTATTGATGTACTCCTGGTGTGACTGCTCCTGTGCTTCAAGATAAAGCACGATGGTTTTTCTTTTTTTGTTTTTTTTTTCAATGGAACATGAAATTTAAAAGATATTTTGGCATTACCATCTGTGTGGAAAAAGCTTATTAAAATCTGCCATGTTTATTTTCACACATTTAAAGTAGCAACATAAACAACAGTCTTCGATTCTTATTCTGGAGAATTTTCTATTTACTCTGTGCTTTCAGGATAATAATAAAAAATATATTTCTAAATAATTTATATTTTCTTTGACTTTAAATGAATGTAGCATGAGTAGAGCTTTCTCTTTTCTGGCATTGCAGTAAAAAATCTACAGTTGTCTTAAATTTAAGCCTCAGACAGGATTTGCATGCTCTATATATTGCACACTTGACATTTTCTTAATCCAGAAAGATTCTCAAATTGAAATAAGCTTATCAGATGTCAATGCTGAGAACTAAACTAGCACATAATCCAGACTTTTAAAAGTAATTATTTATAAAACACAAGAAAATGATATATGGTAAAATAAGTACAAACCACTAAATTGTGTTAATTTAAATCCTGGTAACTGTTGTGATATTGGTTATTTTAAAGCCTAAATAATTTTTTAAAAATCAAGTTTCCAAGTCAGTTAGATATTATGACCTTTTTACCCATTTTATAGAATTCATGTTTGTTTTATATCAAGTCATACTCTTTTTTAAAAAACGGGGTTTTTGTAAATGATGCATAAAGGAAACTACATGAACATTTTTTCTTGTACAGTAGAAACATAAAGTGGCCCAATTTGCATGTGCATAGAGCAGTCAAGTGTTACAAGAACACAGTGATCTAGTAGTACTTTCTCTGTCCTGTTCAGACTGTGTTTTATAAACTTATGGCTCTTCATGCGACCTAGAGTTTAAGGGAGTGTATTAATACATTATGAAGGTACCCACACTTTAACAGTTGATGAAGTGTAATTTATGCATGAATTTTCCCAAAAGAAAACAGAATTTTCTCTTTCCAAATAATTAACATATCTGTAACCATGCAGAAAATGTACTTACTTAACTAAGGATGCAATTTAAATGGCAGAATTAAACTGATAGCTCAGTCCACCTTTCAGTTCAGCAGTTTAAAATACTAAAAAATAGTATTTCCAACCTAAATGATTCTGTGATTCTGTGATTTTGTGAAATATGCTGTAAGACTGACTACAGAATAGCATTTGTGGTTTTTTCTGCTGTGAGTGATAAAAGATTATACAAAGATCTTTGAATTCGATAGTCATATGTTTCTAAAAGTCTTTAAATACTAATCATATGTATCTTTTGACCTTCAGTCTGCACAGAGCAAGGTGCTAAAAGCGGTGTCTGCACAGAGGTACCATGTAAATGTGATTTAGAGTCAAGCCATAGGCTGTATAGTGACAAGTCACCTTGAAGAGCTGCATCTTAAAATCTCTTGTCTTTCTTTTCTTACTTATACTATTCTGGGACTATTTGTACACTGGTGTGTTAGGGCTCTACTGTGGAATTTCTGAACTTTACCAGTTGCTGACAACTTTCTTTGTAAACCTTCCTCCTGATCCCCAGGTCATGCTTTCTCAGTCCATAATTTGAAGGCGTAACTCTCCTTCCTCTTGACATGAGGAGGCAGGTCATTTAAGGGATTAAAGATCTCTCCCTTCCACCATGGGAAGAAATCCTGCTACCTGTGTTGTGTTGTATAAATGAAGATGACATATAAAGTCAGTAAATTTGGTAATGTTGATTTAAAGCTGAAAGAAAGGAATCCAGTTATTTTCTCAGTATGTGTTTACACTCCTTGTCAAATTTGACTTTATTAATAAAAGTTTTGTATTTCAAAAGAAAAAAGAAAAATGCTTGGAAATGAATAGCTGAGGTCCAGCCACTGAGTCTACTTGTGTGCACTATTCCTGTTTTGACTCAAATCAAGTCACCTTCTTTGCCCATTGTGCTGAGGTATAATTTTACTTCTGGAGTGGTAGTCTGTTGATGTACTTGTGATCTTATCTTGTTGTTTGCTGAATGTGCAGTTGATACTGTTAAAAAACTAAAACTCAAATTATGTCACATACTCAAGGTATTTTTGCAGAAGGTCAGATCCTCAGATCCAGTCTTTGTGCTCAGGAAGGATGTGTGGTCTCTAAGCACTGAATGGAGTGACCCTATAGTCGCTGCCATTAGCACCATTGTTCCTGAGATATTTTCTAACGCTGAGGAGTCACTGAGTCATTGGAGCCCAGTCAGCTGCACCCCCAGAACCTTCCCAATATTGTCATTCTAGTGAAGAGGAGCCTCGATTTAGGTTCTCCATCATACTGCATTTTTTCAAGAGACGGAAACAAGAGAAACAACAAGAGGAAGAGAACCCACCACCCTCCTGAGTAACTGGAGAAATCTCAATTTACACTGATAAAACCTGAAATGGTAATATGTCATAGCCCTGCTCCACACTTAGTGAAAGTGGTGGAAAATAGTACTGGGTTTTCAGTAGCCTTCGAGCAGTGTTGTAGCATGGGCATACCTTGTGCTACTCAAGGCTTAAAAAAGCATGAATACTGGCAATGAGCTTCATTACAAATTCCACTTTTTTACTTTGAGCAAATGCACTACATTTTTCTATAACATCGTTACATCTTTACTCTAAAGATACCCATTTGCAACTTAACCTTTCCTAGTTCAGAACTCAGGCTGAAATGACCATGGGAATAACATAAGAAAATACCCCTTGATACATTAACACTTTCCAAATCATCTGGACTGAAAAGTCTCCAAAATGTGCTGCTTGGAAGGGTGAAGTAAGCTGTATGAGATAAACTTATGTTAGAGAAGAGGTGAACCAGGCAGAATTGCATACTAAGTGCAATTCATTTTGGGGTTTTTTTTGTGAGGAGGGGCACTTTCAGAACGAGGGCCTTGAGCTTGGCAAAGGCCTTCACAGTACAGCTGTTAAAATTTATAATTACTGATGAAAGTAATTATTAAAAACGAGTGCTGCAGCATATACCCAAAAACAATCTAAAAATACACATCTTGCTAGGCCAAAAGAGGGGGAAAAATCCTGCATTGTAAAGAGTTTTACTTTGCGACAAAAATAGCTGTCTTTTAAACAACCTTGAGAACTGTCGCATCTACACCTGACAGTCAGGCTTGTAAGACTTTTATCTTGACTTGTTTGGCTGTCTTATTCTTGACTGCTTTTACAGTAATCTCTACAGAAATATGCAATGATTAGTACAACGTGTATTTCCTGGGAATTGTGACTCATTCCAGAATGAGCTGTATATGCAGGGGATATTCAGTGCACCTAGATTTCAGCAAATGACTCTGGTCCCCAAATTAGGAGCATCATCTTTATATACTCTCTAAATAATTATGGTAAAGAGATTCATTCTACTGCAAAGTGATGCAAAGTTTTGAATTGCTCTTTCACGGTTTATCCTTCTGTATTGGCCATATAGGGATAGCACTGAAGTCAATACCAGGATGCTAAACAGTTGTTCTATTTAACTGTTTGGAAAGGTTAGGGAGGTGATTTCATAGAAGTTCATGTACAACATGCACAAAAGTGGTTGTCAATTTATTGACCCCTATTAAAAGAAGAGATTACCATAAAATTTCCTTTTATGACTTTCCCTGATTGCACAGACTTGTGTCACTTATTTTCTGGATGTTCACTCTCTCCTGCTCTCTCTGACTCATCCTGCCAGTGGAAAGCAGCTGACAGCAATCCTTGAAGTTCAGCTGTGCAGGGCATGCTTTAGGAGAGGGTAGGAGATCGCCATGCTGGCTTGACAAAGGCAGTATAAGGAACAGAATGAGACAGCACACAGAGAGTCCAGTGCTGTCTTGGTCAAGGTCTCCAGATGACATCTGTATTGGAGTAGTGGCTTAAACACAAGGCTTCAGAGTTCCAGTCTAATCTCTGAGCCCTTCAGACCACTTATTCCTCTCATGGAAGTCATCATGGGCTTTGTTGTACCACAGAGAAATGTGTACTCCTGCATTGAGGACACTCCTATGTAGGATGGCTATGCTGCAAACTTCTCTCAGGCTGTAGAAGCAATAGGGAGTTCTGGCAACAAAGGCTTTAGAATAAACAGTTCTCCACTCCCATATGCTTCTATCTAATACACATCTCTGTATCAGAACAATATTCTATACAATACAATGGACAGCAGCACTACCTAGATGAAGAATAGTTTACCTTCTGAAAAATACAGGAGGAAAACCTTCCCCCTGCATTCAGCGCTCCCCAGGAGTAATGCTGTGCAATTGGTACTTTACTGTTGTGTCAGTCTACTTGCTCAGCAACTCATTTGTGCTGAAGGCAGGATACCTCAGAAGGCACTGCTTATTTTTGGAGCTTCTTCTTTATCTTCTCAGTATGGTTCTGACCGTAGTGCATGGGCCTGACTCATGAGCGTAATAAGGAACTAATCCCAAAGATCGCTTTAGAGCTCTCCTTTTTGCTCCATTAAGAACATGTATTTTCCCCTTAAATTTGTCAAGGAATACAGCCTCTTCTTGAGGCTATTGTGAAGAACCAATCTTCTGCTTTTTTTTTGCAGATCATGGTAAATTAGCACAAACTTTGTCAAACAGACTCTGCAGAGCAGGACATGACCCAAGTGACTGTCATAGGCTCCCTCTGAGTCAAAAGCCCCACAGCTCTGCAGGACAGCACTGTGCTCCCAGCAACACTGCATAAGATGCAGCACAGCTCCCTGAAACTGCAGCCAGTGCTGGGAATCATTTAAATACAAAGGGAGTGCAGGTTTGTCTTCAAAGCATTGTGCAGATGCAGCTGGAGTCTTATCACTGGAGTATTACACTTGCTAAATTCAGATACTGATTTTTCATAGATATCAGACAGTACAGGTTTCTCTGTGTTGCTTCTTCATTGCTTTTACTGCTGTTTGTAATTGCTGGGAGGTATACAGCTGTTCCCACCTTCACCTTACAAAAACCTGATTATTTTTAGTTTCTTCTTTACACCCAGAATAAGGCCAGCCCTTTTCCTGTCACTTTTTAGTCCAGAGATTATTCTCCAACCGGTTTAGGCAGAGTTCAACAGGGCATCATGAGTCACACTTTCCTCTTCATGGTATTTTTGGAACTATCAAAAATCTTTTAAATACATTTTGACAATTTGAAGAAGACAAAGCTGCAATTGCCTCATTTTGATTTAACTGAATCTTGAAAGATAAAGGGGGAGGGGATGTTGGTGTGAAGGAGAATGCACAGAAACAATGCTGCCTTGACTCATTTTCTTGTCCATACTGCATTGATGTTTCTGCCCTTTAGCTGCCTGAATTGCTTACCGAGCATGGCTCTAAGATCTAATGCTTCCAATAAATTTCTGAGTAGAACAGAGAAACATGGTTATTGCAGTTCACAATGTCTGTATGCATGATCTTAATGAAATTTCAGCACTGATGTCAGCAGCACTGATGTGAGTTTTTTAGTGGCTGGAGTTTTAGCAAGTGAAGCAGTATAACTGCCCTTGAGGAGTCTGTGCCCTTTGACGGCAAAGTGGAAAAATATTGTGTTCTGCAAATCTGCCACTATTCTGTACTCTGGAAAACAGAGAATATAATCGGGACCAAGAAGCACTAGTGTTCTCGTAATGTCAGCTAAAGAGGATTATGGAAGAATTGATTTTATGTAATTAAACTTCCCTGGCATAAATAGAGATTGTTTCCTTAAAAGAAAAAAAAATAGAAAAAGAAAAATGTCCATGACTGAAGCATTCTCCTCCCTTCCTGCAAGGCAGTTGTTAGCTTCCTACATTAAATGAAAATTGGTAATTGAAACTAAGCTTGGGAAATATCACTCTCTCACTGATATGCAGTAACATTTAAGAATTTAACATTTAAAATATTATGTGTTCAGTGTGCAACAGTTCCACCGGAAATGGAAAGCAAAGCTTGACAGATGCCTTGTTTTGGGTCTTCCTTTGGCAATGGAAAAAGTAGAACAGCAGAGCTTGACACAGTCCAGCAGCTCCTGCATCTTTCCCATGTGTGCATATTGATAGGCCTTCCTCAAAATCATATTGATATTGGATGCATCCTCTGGATACAAAATGACATTCATAGAGGAATAAAGGATTATAGACAGAATAGATCTCTGTTGAGGGGGTAGGATATTACCCACACCTCTGACTTTGAATGCAGCAATGTCCTTTATCTTGGTAAATGCAAATCAAACAGCAGGAGATCATGCAAGGCTGAAAAGTTAATTTAAATATTAATATTACCACATCCTTTTTAATACAACCTGGGGTACATACTATCAAAAATTGTCTCATAGTGTTTTTGCAAGGACAGTACTATCAGGACAGCTCTTGTGGTACAAATGGGTTCCAAATGAAAGGGAAGAAGAGGTCAAATGTAGGAGAGGTGCAATTGCATTACTCCAGACCAATCCCTTTTGATGCTGCCTGCTTGGGTTCCTATGTGTTTTCTGCTTCAGCATATTTAAATACATACCAAATTACAGCCCAGTTATGGATTTATTCCAGCAAAAACTGCCTTTCTTTCCACACACAGACACCCACTCCTCCTGCATGTCTTTTTGTGTAGTTGCACTGCTCATGTTGGCATAGGCCCATGTGTTAAATGTTCTGTGCAGCATGGTGGTACATGGCATCGCTCTGGTACTGTACTGTATAGTGTTCCCATTGCTTTTCCCCTCCATATAATTCAGGCTCACCATCTTACTCACATTGGTATCTCCAACAGTCTTTTTTGGAATGTAGTAAAGAAAGAAAAGAAAAGAAAAGAAAAGAAAAGAAAAGAAAAGAAAAGAAAAGAAAAGAAAAGAAAAGAAAAGAAAAGAAAAGAAAAGAAAAACTAAAAGGAAAGAAAAAATAGAAAACCTTTGGAAGCAGGCTGTTTTCTCATGCAGCTCCAACGTCCTGACAGTTTGAGAGTAGTTTGAAAAATAGCTGGGTGTAAAACTGGCAAGACTTGGTCCTTCTCTTCCATCAGGGTAATGTAAATCCTGTTGATCCATATGGTTCATTGTGCTTCCTGGTCACTTAGTCTCCACACTGGGTACTGTGCTGAGATATGGCACATTGACTATGAAACTATGCTAGCTCTTATAATGATGACTTAGATGTTTGTGTCTCGATATTAAGGTTGCAGAGTTAGTCAGCTATGGGAGTGAAAATCCTGCCCTTGCACTGTGGACACTTGATTCCAGTGGTAGCTGGCATCTATGTAAAGGAGGAAGAAACTGCCATTACTGGCACCAGGGTGAGGACAGGCCATTCTGTCATCATCAGGGAATGATTGTTAGAGACGAGAGAAACTGAAAGAAGTGCTAGAGGAAGTGCACTTCTGTCTGCATTTCCATCAACTGGATCTTGATTGCACTTACAGTTTGGGAGGGCATCATTTGGCCATTTCTTCCAGTCCCTTTTCAGTCCTGGCAGTCAATAACTGATGCCAAGTCGGTGCCTCCTTGACTTTCTGCACCTACATCCCTCATCAGTGCACAGCCAGCACAGTGACCCGATGTAGCACTCAGGAAGTAGGTGATATTCATGGCATGGGTACAGCCCATTAAACTCTGCAGTAAATCCTAATTTGGGTGTTCAGAAGTCTCTTCGCTTTCTCCATCAACGTGATGTTCACTCACTCTATAATTTTCCATCTTTGTGCAACTATGCTCTTTCTCCTGTCCTCTATTCACTGTATATTAAAGTTCTTGCCTGGGTAAAAAAAGTCCTGTCTACTTTTACTCATGCCATATATTCAAATATCAAAATTAAAGAAAGAATTTCCCTGGTCTTGTCTGGAGTTCAGGTAAAGAATGAATGCTTAACACAACACAGTTTCCCTGCTCAGTTTACCAAGGTTCCTTGTGTTTGAGAGGTGCCTTCCTACCTATAGCATCAAATGGAGTGAGGTCATATCAGGAGATCAGATTTACTTGATAGTTTTTCTGTGCTTGTGCCTTGTTGCCCATCTGAGCTTGATTTGGTTTGTGAACTCTGCTATTACTTATCCAGTTTCCCTTTCCCTGATTTTCCCTCATCTCATAAAGCAAGTATAACTAATGTAAATTGTAAGCCTTGCATTTGCTCCTGCTTTTGCTCTGTTTAGCAATGTCTTTACTCTTGGATAGAGAATGATCTTAGTCTTTGGGAATTTACTTTCTAATTAAAATAAGATTGCATAAAGTTTTCTTTGGTTTGGTTAAAAGCGAAAAGAAATATAACTTTAAGACAAACTTAGTTGAAGTTTATCACAGATGAGAAAAATATTTGAGATTTTCTTTCCTTCTGTTGCGTGTTTTTATTCCTACGGAGTCCAAGAAAATTCTTCTTGGTCAGGATGTATTTCTCTTACATCAGTGGTTCTGTAGCACTTTGCCCTGCAGTGTGGTCACTAAGCTAGAAATGGTTCTATCCTGAGTGCTTTGTCCTCATCAGCATTGCCATACTATTTCATCATACACCTCTGGTTTTGTGCTATCCGTAATTTTTATCTGGATCATTTTTCTTTTTGCAGGTTGGTGCTGGAGCTTGGCTGTTACTTGCTTTATAACTATGTTCCTTTTTCTTTGCCTGTGTTACGTAGCTCCAGCTGATGTAGGGGTGTGATCAAGCAGGGATCTATTCACTGACAAAGTTCTTCATTGTAGCAGTTGTGGGATCAAATCACAGAATCTGAGTTGTCAAGTACAGGTGTGCTGCACTAAGAAGTTGGCTCCTGTCATATTATTCAAGCATTTATGTGGTTCAATTTCAAACAATGCAATGCTGGAATGTTTCAGCTGAATTGCCTTCAAGATGGTTACAGATGCAAGATCTGCTCTGTGTTTCCTTACATCAGGAAACTGTATGTCTTTCTTTTCTAGATTTGAACGTATTCATACAAAGAAAGGGAACTACAGTAAATCACTAGTTTCAAACCAAGAAGAGGTAGATGATTTAGCTACCTTGGAGGTACTGGATGAGGTAAGAACCTCCGTTTTCATGTTTTCCTGAAGAGGACTAATCACATATTAAAACACACTGGTGTGCTGTTGATTTTCAAATTCAACTGTATTGTTACATTTCAGTTGTGCAGGTGTACAGTGACATTTCACCCCTTTATACCAAGTATTTTAGATAAGATTAACTATGTTGGAATGGTTCCAACTCAAAGCTAAAACAATCTCTGTAGTTACAGCCATAGAATGAGCAGTATTGTAACATCATTGGCTTAGCAGAATTTATATCACTAGATTTTATTACAGCTAAATATCCAGCTCGCAGTGGTGCATTAACCTGATATTGGTCCAGGTCCAAAAACAAGCACCTTCTTCCCTGTTGCTTGAACACATTGAGCTGTCTTAAACTAGCTTACCACACTCTTCCCAGGCTGGCTTCTCCCTGACTTATTTTGGTGTGCAGATGCATTGGGATCAATTTATGTCAGCTGAAGCTCCGACCTCTGGTGTTCACCTGCTGGTGAACTTCTGGCAAAATTACTGATGCAAATCTCACGGGTTTGTCAAAGTTCAAAAATCAGTCTGCTGGGAGTCAGAGAACATGCATAAGCAAGGGGAGAGATCTGTGTTTATGCTTTAAACTTCAAAACCAGAGAGAAGAATCAGGCCACAGCACATTATCTGCAGGGCTTGGGGGCCATCAGTGGTTATAAACAAACTGTCATTCTTCTACTGTGCTGTGCATAGGGTATAATTCACATTCTCTTATCTGTAAAACCTCTGGTATATTCTGTCTTTGTCAGTCCAGAATATTAAGTGTGGCTCTTGAGCTGGTAAACTCCATAATGCTAACAGTCCACAGAACATCTTCCACCTTCAAGAACTTTGCTATAGTAGCTTAACACTTTATTAATATTAATTGAGCTAATCCAAACTTCATCCATTGCACAAAGTTCAGGTTTAAGCTTTTTTTTTTTTGTATTGGGAATAGCAATATGCTAGTAAGACTGTTTTCTATATTTTTCTATGAAACATATAAACAATCCAATATGAAGGGATTTTTCATGACAAAAAATAGAGAAGCCAAAATACATTTCGTCTCCTCAGAGGTGGAGTAGTCTCATGGAAGTCCTCAGGACACCTGTGTATCTGACTATGTGATACGTTACTCAATCAAATCCAATTTAAAATGTCTTTCACATATGAATGGCAGCTTCTCAGAACTATATTCTTTTCTTCCACTCAAACTTTTCTTCCAGTTTAGATAGGCCCATCAGCAGAGCAAGACAAGAGATCTTCTATCAGTGCAAGAAATAATTTCAAAAAGGCCAGAAGTTCCCCTAAAATAACACTGTAACGTGAATCTGGTTAGGACCAAAACCAAGGAGCTTTCAAAACCAAAAAGAGCAAGAGCATTCAAAACAAAAAATGAAAGGGTTTATCATATTTTCTCCTTAAGTTTTACTGTGAAGGAAATGTAACCTCTTCAGCTCTTGAGAATTCAGCTTTCAAGGGTATTAACCAGGACACAGTATGCAATACTGGACAGATGGGTGTGGAAGAAAAGCAATTCCTTCTGTAGTCCTTTGCTGCTGGTTGTTCTGTTCCAGTGGGTATAGGGCCTAAATATTTTCACATGTAGCTCAGAATAGTCTCAAGGCTGATTTGAATTTCTTCATCTAGCTCTATGGCCTGTTTTGATTGGAAATTTAACCAGGCGCTTCACATACTCAGCAGAGGAAGCTGAGGGAAATTGCATCAAGGAATTTGAATGCCAGTAATGGACCCTTCTTTTTATTTGGTTTGGGGAGAATTGGCTTTGCAAAAGCAAAGAACCATCACAGCAGAGACCGGGTGTTAATACAGAAAGATGCCTGATTGTTTACATTAATATGATCCAAACAGTTGAACATCTGTGTCATATCATAACTGAGAGTAATGTTAGAGCAGATGTAATGGCAGTTATGAATTCAGTCATGGATCTTGCTTGATAAGTTACATAAAACTGTAGCCTCAGAATCATGGAAACCTCTAATTAACTGAATGAAGGCAGTACTTATTAAGTAATTTTTCTACAGCCACTTGCAGATCTGTAAGTATGTATTGTTCAAAGTGAGTTTGGACACAAGAAATTAGAAATGCCAGTGTTTTTCAAAGTGTTACTTTTGATCATGATCACTTGTGTTCCTGACTACTAATACCTTCCCTCCCTTTCCTCACTCATTGTAACTGTATGAATATTTTACATGTTTTCCTAATATTTTTTCCTCATATGATTCAATGTTTCTGTTCTTTCTCCATCAGAATACAGTAACAGAACAGTTGCAGAAGGGTTATGCCAAGGATCAGATCTACACATATGTTGGGGACATTCTCATCGCTGTCAATCCGTTCCGGAACATAGATATTTATTCTTCACAGGTATGAAAATCTAGGTTTGGTTATTTTAAACTACCACCCATTTCCACTAAATATAAATATTTGTGTTAAGTATGAAGTTAGACCACTCTTGATATTTACTTCACTTCACTCTGAAAAACAGTTACCAATCGAGTTGTTCCCTCAAGTGCATGTTGACACACACCCTTAACATGTGCTGAATTTCAGCACAAAAATGAGCAACTAAAAAAAATTAATTTCTGTGGTCTTTATGTCTATAGTGTAGATCATGCACAAAACAATCCTGTAAAATGTTAACATCTGTGAATTTTTCTCCCCATTTTACAAAAGGGGACAGATATAAAAGTCTGAGCATACAATAATTTGGCATTATTAATTATCAGATATTACGCGTGCAGAAAGGATCTAAAGTTTTGACATCAATATCACGCAGAAATACTAGGAGGAAGTGAAGCAAAAAGAAAATTAAATGATAAGTTAGTCCTTAATGTCTGGCACCATTAAATTTGCTCCTAAATAATTGAATTTCATAGCGTAATCAGGGGTAAAATTATAGAAAGTTGCCCTTCACTTTTTTTAGCAGTTCTTATAGTACTAAGTACATACAGATTCATGGTATAGTGAATGCGTAGCAGCTCACTCAGAAAACATCATTGCTGGTAACCTCAGTATGCTGTACACTAATCTAAAAATAAAACTAAACTCTGATTAAAAAAAAAGTTGTTAAGGGACACCAGTAATGTTTTCATTTTTCTTACTCTTAGCATTCCAAACTGTATATTGGAGCGAAACGGACTGCCAACCCTCCTCACATTTTTGCTGTTGCTGACATAGGCTATCAGTCCATGGTGACATACAACTCTGATCAGGTACAGATGAGCTGTCATAATTATATCCTTGGCCAGGCTGAGAGATACGTAATGAGCTCAGAATCTTGCTCTTGTTCTCTGCAGTGTATTGTCATTTCTGGAGAAAGTGGAGCTGGCAAAACCCAAAGTGCCCATCTGCTGGTCCAGCAGCTCACTGTCCTGGGCAAGGTATGTCAGAGGGGAGCCGCTGTAAGGCTTTGCTATCCTGGGCCCAAACAACTGAACCTATGGAGAGGCCATTAGTGTGGGGCAAGGCTGTTACATATTTTCCAAAGAAAACTGGAACATGATGTTGATCCATCTACTGCTCCCTCCCTTCTGAACTAGGATCACTTGAAAATATGTTGGGGTTTCCACAAAGAAGTACTCACTGCAGTGAGAGCTGTGACTTAGTTCCCTGTTTAATTGAATGTCTACAAGTCACCCAAACTGTGCTAGGTAAATTCCTCTTCTAGCTTTTCACCTCCTTTCACAACCAGATTGCTGTCAGTGGGACACAATCATTCTGGGAAGTGACCACCCTAATAGTCTAAGTAAAATGTTGTTTTTTTCATGTTCCAGGTGAGATGCAAGCGAACTGATGGATTGGTATGGTGCAGTAGAGTAGTAAGCAGATGCTAAAAAGGATCTTAAAACCAGACTGGCCATCTCAAAGTGATGATCCACAGAAATTGATCAGTTCTGGTGGTGTTGCTATCATTATGTGTGTTATCTCTTCCAGCCAGCCATTACTTCTGAAGATTTCTATATTGGGACAGGTTTCATTAGAGAGAGAAAGAGAGACATACATATACCTTTCTTTCCATATAATTCCCATGGGAATGGCTGCCCCAGCTATGTCACACTTCACAATACCAATGAGAAGACTAAAGAAACACCTAAAATTAATGTGTTTGAATAATTAATGATAATTTGAAGTAATATCTTTTTCATATCCAGGCTAATAACAGGACTCTACAGGAAAAGATTCTCCAGGTGAACAACCTTGTAGAAGCATTTGGGAATGCAGGCACTATCATCAATGATAACTCAAGCAGATTTGGGAAATATTTGGAAATGAAATTCACTTGTGGTGGCACTGTAGTAGGAGCTCAGATTTCAGAGTATCTCCTTGAAAAATCCAGAGTTGTCCACCAGGCAGTGTAAGTATAAAAATTGTACTTGACCTAATTTGGAGGTTACAGAGTAGGCCTATGATGAAAGAAATAATCTTGGTTCAAAAAGATGAATAAGGTACCTGCATTTTTTTCATATAAATTATATATGAATACAGCTAGCTGAAAACTACTCCTGATTTTTTTTTCATTGCCTTCTGGGTTATTTAATCAAATCTCATAAAAAAGTCACATGATATATAAAATATATCAGAATGTGCAAAGAATTAAAAACTTTCTGATAGTTCAGTTAGGCATTTCTTTGTGGAATTTTGAAGTATTGTGTTAAATTTATCACTTGGATTTAATTCCTCTATATTTCCTCTAGTATTGTAGGTTATTTCTTTGTTTGCTTGTTTTCTATTTTGGAACATATAGTAGGGTTATGATTCAAAAGTAGAACAGATCCATCTCTGTCATGTGTGTACCTCATAATATAAAATAACAGAAAAATTTAATTGAATTTCCAATTAGATTTATTTATATGCATTTTCTGTCCCTATATATATAGCACATCCCAATAAAAAATATTTTGGCAACTCTATTTCTGCCATAATAACAATTGGAGACAAGGAATGTTGTCACTGATTTAAATTTTTCCCCTTGCTGATCTCTAGTTAATTTTTTACTCCTTTTGTATTTCTGCATGACCTTGTTGTCTGTTGTAGGTTTGTGAAATGTACAACATCTAAGTATCACTTCGATTGTTTCAATAAACAATTTAAAGTTAGAGGCAATTTTATTAAATGTTGTTTATTTCCTCAGTTGAACATAAGCACAGAAACTGCTTTTTCAGAACAAAATCAGCTTTTTCCTGAAAATACCACTTTTCCCATAACTTTTAATGGGTTTGTTCTGTGGCTGTCAATTTATATTTAGTCACGGGCATAGACAGGCAGTTGACAAGGCATTTACGTGCCTCAGGTCAAAAAATTGCCACCAAGGTGTTTAGCATGAGAGCCACTGTAGGAGGATAAATGTTAAGGAATGAACTTGAAAGACCACCTGAAGCTGTTTGTGTTGAGCATGTCGTCTCTGTGTGGCTGGTCCATATGGCTGTGTCAAGGCAGAGAACTGGCATTCAGGGACCTGCACTGCAAGGAAGTCTTGCTCTTCTGGGAGGCCATGACTCCCCAACTCACATGTAGAGCTAGGAGTGACTTTTGTAGAAAACCAGTCATTACCCAGAAAATGGGAGACCCATGTTCCAGACTCAGTTCAACCCAGAAGATTTTGAACCTACAAATTCCCCTACCTTTCCAAGAAAATACACAAACCATCAGGACACAATTAGGTTTCAGAGACTGTGCAAAGCAATGCTATACAATCTAAAGGTTAAGACACTGAGGGGAAAGGTAAGAGATCTGATCTGCTCCTACTCCTTAAATGAATCTTGTCTTCTACTACTGATTGTCCACAGTAAAAAATGCAAACTGAGTTGGCAGAGGACTCTGATCCAGGTACCTGCTATGCAGAGAGGAGTGGACTGGGCTCTGATCCTGTTTCACAGAAGCTCAAGAAGTGGGCCCATGGGCATCTCATGAGGTTTAACAAGACTAAGTGCAAGGTGCTGCGCACAGGTGTCGGTACAGGCTGGGTAATGAACTGATTAAGAGCAGCCCTGCCAAAAGGACTTCAGGTTGCCAGTGAATGAGAGGCTGGACATGAGCTGGCAATGTGCCCTTGCAACCCAGAGAGCTAATCATAAAAGCAATGTGGGCAGCATGTCAAGGGAGGTGATTCTGCCCCGCTGCTCTGGTGAGGCCCCACCTGCAGTGCTGCATCCAGCTCTGGGGTTCCCAGCACAGGAAGCTCATGGACCTGCAGCAGAAAGTCTAGAAAAGTGCTACCAAGATAATTGGAGGGGTGGAGCACCTCTCCTGTAAGGAAGGGGTGAGAGAATTAGATTTGTTCAGCCTGGAGAAAGGGTGTTCACAGGAGCTTCTGTAATAAAGCTTCTCTCAGAGTCCTTTGTCAGTTTGCATGAGTCTTGCCTTTTACTAAAATAACATTTAATAATAGTATGTATGTCATCAGTAAATGCAGCATAGTTATATTACTAAATCGGTTTGTTGTTTCTGTTGTTTCAGAGGAGAGAAAAATTTCCATATTTTTTATTACATTTACGCTGGTCTTGCAGAAAAGAAAAAACTGGCACATTATAAACTGCCAGAATATAGACCTCCCAGGTAATGCATTTATTTTTACTTAAATTGATTACTGAGAAATGCTGTGTTGAATTGTCAGCCTCATTTATATTCTAACTCTGTATTCATCAACTCTTTCAGATATCTGCAAAATGATCATTTCAGAATAGTGCAAGATTTTATGAACAATAGCTTTTATAAGTCTCAGTTTGAATTAATTGAACAGTGCTTCAAAGTCATAGGTTTTACACTGGAGGTGAGTACTGATAACCCTTTTCTTTTGTGAACTTTACTAGCTACCTTAGTCAGGAAAAACTTATATAAAGCACTCAAATAATATCCCTTGTTATTTTCTTCCTTTAGCAGTATTGTGTTTATGTTTTAGGATGTTGCATGGCCAACTTACTTTTATATTACAACGTTTAAATTTTTAAGGTTTTGAGGCATTGATAAACCAATAAAATGGTGTTAGTCAAAAAGACTTTAAAATCAGTGAACACAGCACAGCTGAGTAATGGGGGGAGGAGGAAAGATTTTTGCAAATTAAATGCATAGAAAATGATGTTGTAACTTTTTATCAGCCAGTAATTCTAGGCCTGTGAATATGAGCTTCATCTCTGTTTTAAGAGGAGTTCCATGGTGGGACATCTAAAAATTCATTGATTTGATCTGAGTATTGATGAACTCAATACATTTTCACAACTCCAGGGATAAAGTTGAATGGAGTTCTTACATCCCTTTGGAATGAATCTCATCACTAAACATTAGCTGAATTCTTGCTTTCTTTATGATCTCATATCATTGTTTTGCTGGCCATTAAACCCCTCTTCTCAGTCTGTCTTTGGTCGAATTGATGCCTAAGGATTTAGTGTGGGTTTTGTAGATTTTAGAACCACAGAAGTTGCATAGATTCTTTTAGCTTGCTCAAATCCTAAAGTCAGTTATTAAAGCTCTTTCCCACAAGATTGTAAGCTTTCTCATGGTGTTTGTGAGAAGCCACCTGCAGATAGCAAGAAGACAAAACATAAGAAGGCAGCCTAGAGGTCGTGGAAGATCTCCAGGGGGCAGTCCTGAAGACCCCCATGGGTGGGGCACAGAGGGAAATGAAGATCATGGTTGATTGTTAATATCTCATATGTAAATTACTAGAGAAGTTATAAAAGTTGTAACAGTTCTGGTCATGGGGTCGCAGACCTTTTGGTGTGCACCTTGGAAGCCTCTAATAAAGGTAAGCTGTATATCTTTCTCCATTAAAACTGTTTTCAAGTATCTACAGGAATAGGCAACAGAATTAAAATGAAAAAAGGATTCTGAATATATAAAGTGGGATGCAAGGGAAGAAAATCCCATCCTGTGTCCTAGTTCTGTCTTAGGAGAAGTGGTACATCACAGCTGTCATTTACTGCTGACTTTGTTTATCATAAACAATAGCAGGAGTATGATCAATATAGTTTCTGTGAAAACAGCACTAGTGCTGCAGAATGGATGTGTGTTTTAATTTCTCTGACAAAACTGCATGGGGTAAGGAGCTTTTCACAGAAAATTACTCACTTCAGTTGACTATTTCCAGCTTTCCTCAATGTAAATGTTTGACATAGATAGCAAAACAGATTTATTCACCTATTCTATTACTCCATAATCATTTTGGATTAAGTCATAGTAGCAGTGGCATTCACAATCTCGTTCTCCTCTACATGTTATTCACAACTGCACTTGGTAATATCACACCTGTACTATCACATCCTTTCGCCTGTGCTTTCACCTTCCCAGAAGCAGTGTGAAAGGACATGCATGGTTCACCACTGAGAGCAGTTTTGTCACAGCATCAAAGACCTTGATAAATTCTAATTTAAACCATGAAAAGCAGCAAGTCTGTTTTTGTTACCAGACCTTTTGTTTGCCTGGATGGATGGAAACAATTATCCTGACCATCCAAAAGAGACACTCCATACATATTGAAGATCCATTTAGAACTAGGTCACTAGTTGCATTGTGCAGTTCTAGGATGGATCTTCACTTGATTAACTCAACAAACCACTGTGAATTGAATCTGTAAAGAATTATCTACCTGTAGAATCCCCACAGTTGCAGAAGCAGGTTAAGTACCACAGGCAATCTGCTTGTGGCTACTTGTGAGCCCCATCCATGTTAGCCTGTTTTATCTTCTCCATGGGGTGAATTAGCCTGTCTGAGGCTGTGTTTGCAGGAGTGAAGGAACAGTATGCTTCCCCCACTGAGGTTCTGATATCAGATACGTGTGCAAGGACAAATTTTTTTTTCAGTGAGAAAAAGATCCTGTAAGAGAGTGAGTTCCTTTTCTAAGGACATTCATCTCAATGCAGAGGAACTTCTATATAAGCATGTTCAATGGACATAAGAAATTCTTTGCTCCAGTTAAAACTGAGACCTAAAAAAAACTTTTTTTCTTTGAAATTTGATTGGCAGGCTTTAATAGTAACTACTGTTAGTACTCCCTGTCTTAAAATCAGACTGTTTCAGTTCAGGCTGCATGGCTAAGGAAATTGCTGCCTAAGGGGAAAAATAATCATTCTGTAGGAGATAGATCAAGACAGATTTCAAACACACTGGAAAAGGGCAGAAAAATGTCAGCAGCTATACATACTGTACAGCATAATGGCAGAAGTTAAGCTATCAATTTCTTTGTATTTCAACTGTGTTCCTAAGCTTAAAATGAAAATGATTGCTTAATCCTAAGTAAACTGTGTGCCAGTTATCCCCAGCATAATTTTTAGAGTGATCTTACGTAATTTCTCTTGTTGTCACTGGAATCATTAATTTATTAACTGCTAGATTAACTTCTGAAAGTGTTGAAAACAAGATCAAGTATTCTAGAGCAATTAAGAATTTTATCTGACTAAATGATGCCTGACATGGTACCAGCAAACTATTGAATATTATAGATAAAAGGTTGTGCAATTACGAAAAGTTTATTGTTGTAAAATACCAATCACATTTGGAATACTGCTTCCTATAAACCTACTATAAAAGTTTCCAACCTGCTACTTATAAAACACACTATTACTGTATCCCTCAAAATATACAGTGTCAAAGATTCCTAGTCTGCTTTACAGGAACACCTCAGCATTTCTGAATCAAAAATACTCAGATCATCAGGTATATTGATAAACAATCACAGTTCAAATGAAATTTTGCAGTTCAAATCTAAGTCAAATCTGCCATGAAAGCCTTTTACTAATTCCAAATATAATTTTGTCATATAAAAGTTCTTAAATAGTTTACTGTACATACCACTTCACTGTCCGGAGTAGCAATAGCCTTTTTCAAGGCAGAGTCCCTCTTCAGAGACCACTGAATAATTTGAAATTTAGGTATGTTTAAGTATTGAAGTCCATATTAAAGTGGTTTTGTGAGTTTATAACTGACATTTTAAAGGGTAAAATGCTTCACTAAGTCAGAGATGTGAGATCTCACTTTTCTCCCAGTGAAACTTATGATGATGATGTTGGTGGGGACGATACAGACCTATAATTTGAGTACCTTTGTTTCCATGATCCAACAAACATAGATGCAGATTTTGTTATATTTTTGTTCATCTAGGTATTAAATTTTTAGCCTGGAGACTCAGTGAAGGGTGGGTATAAAAACCTCTGAATTCTTTCTGCATAAGAGGATAGGTACACCACTGTTTCGTGCTTTCCCTACACCATGTCAATCCTGTCCTGTCAACAAGTGTGGAAAAGAGGTTAGGCTATAGTTTGTCTTACCCTCTTTGGCTGTCTTAGTCTTGAAAGACTTTTCTGAGAACAGAACAGGAATAGTTGCTGAGAACAGTGTTCCTAAAAGTAGTGGGCACATGGCAGACAACAGGAAACAACACGCTGCACATGCCCATCACACAAACCATGGAGACAAATCTACCTGGCTGTTAAGTATTGTATCTTTTTTAATATACTTTACAGGAACTTGGAAGTGTGTACAGTGTCCTGGCTGCCATTTTAAATGTCGGTAACATTGAATTTTCTGCAGTAGTATCTGAACATATGATTGACAAGAGCAACATTTCCAACCCAGTAGCCCTTGAGAATTGTGAGTATTTTTTTCCTGACTTAAGGTTGCTTTTCTTTAGTGTTTTGACGGCAAATTTATTTTATAGCAAGAGAGTTATCAATGAACCTGCATTCACATGGAAATTTTGCCAAAATAATGAAAAGCTGAAGGTTGATTAATTCTAAGCTCATCTGAATTCAAATGCAAAAATGAAAAAAATTTCCATGTTATGCATCTTATTTGACTAACCAGTTCACTGGCATACAGGAAATATGACTAATACTGCACATGCCTGAAAAGAAAACCATTGGAATTTTTCCAAGGTTATTTGGAGGTTTGATGGAGAACGTCATTAACACATTGAATATTTTTTTCCCAGTTTTTTTCTCAGCTGCTCATTGCTTGTTCCCCACATGTGCCTGTTGAAAATCAGCTCACTAATTGTTTGAAAGGGATGCTTTACCTTATGGGCTGCCAGGAGGTGGAGGAGACAAAGGGGCAAAGATTCTCCAGAAATTTGCTACACTTTCTCAGTAATTATGGTTGTGGAGATAATGAAGAATTCACACTATCTTCTTACATGTTTTCCTGCCATAGATATAAAAATATTGTGTAACTTGGAAAGAAGCACCCCTTTTTTGGACAAAAAGGAGGACAGCAGTGGCTTGTATGAGTGGATTCTAACTGAGAGGGGTATTCACATCTCACAGTTTAGATACTTCTGACATAGTCACCTAGATTCCCTAGCGTTTCTCCATAGACTGTTTGGAGAAACAGCCTCCTAAAGGCCTCTGCTTTGAATCACTTATTCATCGACTGCAGTAGAAGCTAGAAAGATTGGTGACTAAATTAGATACAGACAGTTGTTTGGTGTGAAATTCCTCATTAGTCATAGTTCAAGATTTTGATTTGGCCCTTATCAGTAACATGTTGCCCGTGCAACTTTGGTTGCAAAAATGCCTGTTTTACCTTCCAAAATCTGCCTCTGAGCTATGCCTGTGACCTTCTTCCTTCCTAGGTGCATCCTTGCTGTGTATTCAGGCAGATGAACTGCAAGAGGCCCTTACTTCTCACTGTGTAGTGACTCGAGGAGAAACAATTATTCGTCCCAACACTGTGGAAAAAGCCACTGATGTCAGAGATGCCATGGCCAAAGCGCTGTATGGACGCCTCTTCAGCTGGATAGTCAATCGCATCAACACTTTACTCAAACCTGACAAACATTTAAGGTAAAAGAAGTTTTTCAAGAATAAAGAGAGGGTTTTTTTCTGTGGGAATAATATTGTCTACACTAGAGCATTTAGTGTACTCATGGTCTTTGCTGCCTTTTTATTTATGACACCACCATGCCACAAGATATTTTGTCCTGTTCATAGTGAAAAGGCATTAGGTATGGATAGCACAGGTGTCTGGTGTTTTCCTGTTTGATCTTTACTCATTTAACTCTTTGTAAATTATATACAAGCTTCCTTTTTCTTTATAATTTTTCGTAGTCAACTTTTGACATTCATCTGGCACAGGTCAAATTCCAATTCCACTCTTATTTACACTGGTGCTCTTGTCACTGTTGTTATGAGCATGGTTTCATCTATGTCTGAGAATGGTTTTCAAACACATTTACTGAGGTTAATGTCTACACTTAAAAAGTGACATTTTAAATACAGAGACAAGAAAGATATTGGGAATGAGGATATAACACATTTTGCAAATTAATCAAAGAAGAAATTACGTGGTTTCCTTTGTGGATCCTGGAGGTCAGGGCCCTTTGTAGCTGATAACAGCAGTGAAAAGGGGCAAACTTATAACTACCTGAAGAGGAATAGCAATAACAAGTAGCTTTGGTTTGCAAATCTGGATTTTATGGATTTTTTTTTTTAACATCAGAGGAGAACCAAGGTTGCAATCCTAAAATTTGTCTTAAGTTTTAAGTATTTGTTTACAGCAGAATAACAATAAACAGAACTTTCATCAGTAAGTGAAAGGATAAAACTCATGATAGATAGGGCAGCACTGCTGGCCTGTGTGCAGCGCTCAGTTGTCTGTTACAGAGTCCTTTTCAAATTGAGTACTTATTATGCTGGCGAAGAGGAAGAAAATTGGACCTGAAATGTTCACTATACCAAAAAAATTCAACCAGAATTTTGCTTTGATTTTGTGGTAGTAACATAATTTCCATTTGCATTTTTTATATAATTAGCTCTGAGAAGGAATGGGGCAGACAAATTTTAGCAGTCTGTGCACAGAAAGTGTAATTTTGAGATAGATAAAATAGTCACCAAACTCAGGTCAAAAAGAATAAATACATTTGATCCCTCTACAATGAAATGCTTCACTTTTTGAGATAGACTTTAGAGAGGTTAAAGTGCTGTTCATGAGTGTATGAAGGAGTGTATTGAGCCTGATTCTTAATTTCTGATTTCCTAAATCTTTATAAAAAAATAAATTGTCACAGATAGCCCCTCAAACAGACTTTACAGATAGGATGTGATTTATTTCTTACTTTCCTCAGAGAAGACAGCAATGTCAGCTTCACTTTGTTTTAAAATTATATCTTCTTAATTTTTTGCTTCAGCAAATAAATATTAGAGCTTATTGCAAGTTTCAGAAATGATCACTTATCTTCAATATGCCTTAGTAAAATAGCAAATAAAAGTTTTTACTAGTAGTGCTTCTCTGGATTTTAATTGGTAATTTAAATTCATACCCTATTTCGGTACTTGAAGTAGTTATTTGGATTCATAAAAGGTCTAGCTATTCATTCTTTTGACATTAACGTTAAAATAGGCTATTTTAATTGTTGTGAGTAAATAATTTTAAGAAATAATTTGTCTTTATATAACAGTCTTTAATTTAATACTAGTGAGTAAAGCCTGTGTTATTACAAGAGAAACAAAAAAAACCTGCATTATTTTTCTGTACTGTGGTCAGCTTTTTACAATAGAATAATTACTAGCAAATATTAGTTCAACAATAAAATTGGAACTCCCCTATTTGCTTATTAATGGACTTGGTCATTATGTGATTCAGTATATGTAGTCTACAAATACAGTAATATTTTAATTGATCTGCATTTATTGTATTTCAAACAAAAATTATTGTCATTTTAAGAGCTATCCGGTTTAGCAAAAATTATCCTGTGCAACTGGTCTTCAGATTTGGCCCACTATTTTCTTTTGTGAAATAATAATTAAGCTAGTCAGTGTAAAATAAAGATAGAACAATAGAAAGTTTATTTCATCTTTGCAGTGAAAATGATGATGGTTTGAACATTGGAATTCTTGATATCTTTGGCTTTGAGAATTTCAAAAAAAATTCCTTTGAACAACTCTGTATCAACATTGCCAATGAACAAATTCAGTTCTACTTCAATCAACATGTCTTTGCTTGGGAACAGGTATGTGTTGATTATTTTGACAAAACTTTAATACTGCTAAACATATAAAACCTTGTCTCAAGAAACTGCATTGTTCCTTCTCTGTAATAGATGGTAAATTACATATTATGACAAATATTTTTGCATATGTATTCTGTGAAGCAGTGCTTGCTATTTGCAAGTAAAATGCCTACATAAAATGCATTAAACTTGAAATTTACAGTATCTAAGCAACATAACACAGCGATAATCTGTTTGATGCAAATACAACGTTGTTTCCTTGAGAAATAATGAGGGTTATAATGTATGTTCTATGGTAAAAAAATAAACGGGTGGTAACAAAATTTTGAAAGTGCAATGTTCATAATAGCTTACTAATAAGCTTAATGAACACTGAAATTCCATTATTAAAAACTGCAAATCTCAAAATTATGTTGTTCTTATTCAGAAACTCAATCATCTCAGCTAAATAATGATGGACTTAAATCTAAGTAATTTAGAACAACCTTATTTACTTCAGCCTCCATGATCTTCCAGCAAGGTCATTATCTGGCTTTGCTTGTTTGAAGTATGTATATTTTTATGCCTACAGTCCATTTTCTTGGTGGGCTTGTAGGAAAATGATGTGCTGTAACCTTGCAGTCATCCTTCTGATGTCAGATTTAGAGGGTGTTCCACTCACTAGTTGTCTGCATTATGTTTTTATGTAAGTGAAGGCCTTCTGGTCTTGATGAAAGCAACACTTTCCTCAATTTTATTGCTATGAACAAATGCTCTTCATTCAAATCACAGGCTATTCCTCTAAGACTCTTTTTTCTGGTAATTTTACCCACATTTTCATTCATATTTCATTTATACCAATCATAATATTTCTATTACAAGTGCCCACATCCTACCTATAATACCAACCAAGTGCGTGTCTATTTGGATTTACATCACACCACTACATCAGATTATATCAAACTTCATTATATTATCTTGTAGACGTCTCCAAAGATACTAGTACAGCAGTGCAGAATGAGCTGTATAGATTAAGTTCATGCAAGTGTGGGTGTAAATTTCCCCCTTCCAGAGGCAGGAAATGAGAAATTATTCTGTGTTGCAACCCAATGGCACAGAGTGATTTGCAGTATGATTCATAGTCATTATAAGACATCACTTTTCACTTACTTATTACATGGTTGTTCCAGTTTTACATCACAAAAACAGCCTTCGAGAAAGCAGGTGGCTTCAGAATCTTTCCTGTTCCCTGTAAGGACTCTCCTGTGTTAACACCAGTGAGGTACTTTAATTGTAAATACGGGTCCTCCTCTCCTTGCAGACAAATAAGAGAAAGCAATTTAAAAGAAAATATAATTACTAAATATTCTATGCGTGGAAAAAAGGAAATATTTTCCAAATCCTATAATTGAATCTGTTGTTGTTAATGATGCAGAGTATTGGTTATGTAAAAGCGAAACATTAGAATGTTCCCTGCCCTTTGCTGGTGTATCTGCCTGGCTTTACCAATGTCTTTATATGCAAGGGCTTGTTTCTCTGTCACTAAAAACCACTAGTTAAGCTTAGGAGAAGGCTGATGCCAGCACTCACCAAGACCTTTGTGTTGGCTTTTCATTAGCCCAAGCTGACAGTTGTGCTGATGGAGCAGTCCCATTGCTGGGGACCCAGTCGGTATCTCTTCGCAGCCCTGTGCAATGCCAGACAGACATGTCAGATTGTTCTGTGCTGCCTCAGAAATCTGTAATATGACACTGCATTGCACCCTGTAGATCCACTCAAGGGAGACCGAAGAATTTAAATTATTTCACCCTTCCCTCATGAGAAGTAAAATGTGTAGGTACATTGCTGCTTCTTTCTTTTCCCTGTTTCACCCTGTTCAATTCCAAATCACACACAATTAGAGGAAATCTGATATATCTAGGGGGAAGTTGAGACCTAAATCAGCTAAATCTGGTTTAGTTCATAGTTAACCCATGTCAACCTAATAAGTAATGGTTATGTCACTGACCAAGGTGAAAAAGGTTTTGGCAACCTGAGCAATGAAGCCAAATATTAAATGAACTCATACAGTGGAACTGTACTTTCAGTGTTGCAGGTGACATGGTTTTAGCATTGTCAGTGGTTTCTTTCCTGTATCTGAATCTGAAAAGTGTTCATAGTTTTGCTTTCCATAGAAGTGTGGCCTGCAAAAATATGGCCTCAGTAGTGATAGGAATAGTAGGAAGGAGCTGTGGTACTATCACAACCTGAGGCTCAGGGTGTTTCATAGTGCTGAGTGTCAGTGAAGTCAAAATTAAGGGAATTTATTCATTATTATTGACTTAATGTTTGAATTTAAGAATAAAGGCTTTTAGGCCTGAATGCCATCTCCTCTCCCTAATTTAACAGAAAAACTGAAGTGGGCAGTGTAGTATAAGATAGTGATAGTGAAGATTTCCAGTAGTCAATGGAGACAAATAGATAACATCTCTGTCTCTACTGACTACGGAGGCGCTCAACCAGTCCACCAGTCTTGCTAGTACAAATTCTTTTTAGGCTAAGATTAAGCAAAGCAGAACTTTCGGACCTTCAATGCTAATCTTCAAGGTGTTTCCCTTACATATAAGGTACTGATGGAAGTTAATTTCTGTCAGTTCCATGATCTGCAGGTCACATTGTCCAGCAAGGCAACCTTCCCGTTTCTTCCTCATTTGTGATTCCTCCATTAAAAATAAAGAGTGTAATGGCAGGTAGCTAAAACATTTTGGAAAGTGGCAAGTTTGCTGTCAGTTGGAAGGATGATACTTTTGCATTAAATGTATTCAATGTTTATTTTACCTTCTTATGACAATTTAATCTTCTGCTTTAAGCTGGAAAAGGTTCATTCTGAAAAAGTCTGTTGTGTTCCCATTTAAACCAATATGTCATCATCACATATTCTCAGCAAAATGCCATTACTTAAACATGAAGACCATTTCCCAATGCATTTAATAATTCTTTTTTATTAAGTGAAACCAAGTTGCACAAGCTAATGTTACGTAGTTTTGATCACAATAAAAATACCATGCAATACTGAGATGAGATAGGAGCCCAATTAATAGTGTAACTCAGTTACTCCTTTTGACCTGCCATCCACAGGAATACTTTCTAATGGATTATGCTTTAGAATTTCAATAAGCAGCTATCTTACAGAGCTTTCTTGTCACAAAACATCATGGGGGATTATAAAATCCTGTCACTGATTCATCTTATTTTTTCAAATCAGATCCTAGTCATTACAGTTTTATGATGTCCATCATTAAGGCTTTTATACTTGCTGCTTGTATCCTAATAACATGGTCAAAACCAGCATTGCACAAGAAAATGTAATACAGTATCATTTCTGAGTCATCTGTCACACTGGTGCTTGGAAGACTTGGTGGTTACCAGCCATCCTCCAGGAGCCCATGGGAAGTGGTGGAGTGAACTCCTCCCATATCCTGCTGGGCAGATGGCAGCATTACCAAAGCTGTCAGCACTGACACTTGTTCAGCTGTCGAGGTGCGGACACAAAAGACTGAGTGGTCACACACTCTGCAGGCTTGCAGGTCAGGCCCTGCGTCTGGCCAGGCAGGGGTGGGAGCAGATGTTGCTGTTACAGCATAGTAGCACAGCTTCTACAGAGCTCCTTTCTTTTTCAAGAACACATTTATCAGCTCTCTAAACCAGGCTCTGTTACAAGCATTTGAATTTGGAAAAAGTTAATCATTAGGTAAGTTGGTTGTGAGAGCTTGTTTGAGGATGTCCAACTGTCACAGAAACACTCTCCTCTGATAGATTCATCCTAAGCAATCTCTTCCCCTTGCCCCCTTGATAAGTGTACTTTTGCTAATCCTAAACAGTAACAGCTGGTTCCATGAGCATAACATCTGTGTGTCAATACAGCTATAGCCCTTGTTTAAGCTGCCCCTACTCTGGTGTTATCTTTGGGAGATAACACAGAATCATTCCCTTTCTGCCACCAGTATCCTACAGGTATATAATTAACTTCTTTGCCTGTATCAGTGATACATTTATTGCTCTCCTGACTTGTCTTGCTACTCAGGTCATTGATTAAAATAAAAAGAAAAACTCTACCTGTCCACTGCTTCAGGGGAGACATGAATGAAGTCTGGTGGGAATCCAAAGAAATTTGCAGTCTTAAGGAGAAAAGCAACCAGACCAAACCAAACAACCAGAAAAAAAAAAGAAAAAAGAATCCACTCTACCATCTTTTCTGTTGTTTAAATCTTGGGGATTACCTTTCCCTAGTTCATTAAAAGGAGTAAAAATGCGGTAGAGGCAAATCTGAGCCAATTTATTTAATTTTTAGGAAGTACACAATTCTTTTCATTATTAGAAAGTATGTGCACCTTTCTTCTCATAAGAATTTTTCCATTTTGAGAAGGGTGATCAAAGAGGTAAGGATGCTGTAATCTGTAGTCAGTTTTGTAAATCTTAGCCACTGTACATCATGTAGATGTGAGCAATGAATTGGGAATGTATATGTAGCTCTAAATGGTTAAGAAATACTTTTTATATTGCAGACCTGGGAAGTAACTAGACCCTGTGGTCTCCATCTGCAAACACTGTATTTTATCTTCTTCAACTCTGTTTCTTTAATTCTTGATATTCCTGGGTAGTATCTTACTTTACCAAATATGCCATCAGAATATTGAACTTATGTATTCAAAAGCAAATACCCAACTGATACTTGTTTCTGGAAAACCTTGATGTCTTTAGTCCCGAGACATACTTTTTCAGTGTAGTTTTAATGTGCTGCAATAGACAGTTTGTGAATTATTTCCTGAAGTGGCTCTGTATACACAGAAAAAAATATGCTTTCTGTTTCTTGCTGCAGAATGAATACCTTTATGAAGGTGTTGATGCAAGAGTTATAGAGTATGAAGACAATAGGCCCCTCTTAGATATGTTCCTGCAGAAACCAATGGGTTTATTGTCTCTGCTGGATGAGGAAAGTCGATTCCCACAAGCAACAGATCAGACACTTGTAGGTAAGTATATGGTTCATTTCACAGTCTTGCAGTGTGACTTCTTTAGATTTCTGTTTGACATGTACGGTTTAGACAACATGCTAGTTACATTTTTAGTGAGCCCCCATGCCAGTGTCACAGTATGTTTAAGGGAGAAATGTATGGAGGGATGCTTGTGTCCTTAGAGTTCATAGAGAAACATCAAAAGACAAATGAAACTAAGCTGCTGGTCCAGGTTGCAAATTCTCCTGCCTTCAGGAATTTTTAGCTCCAAGGTTTGAAAGGCAAAGATCAAACAGAGTTAAAACCTTAGGTTCATATGCCAAGAACACTGTTTGCAAAGTTGAGTCATGTTCAGCTCTGAGATTTTTGATGAACCATATCTGAACAAGAAGTTTAATACTTTTTTTAAGAGTGATGGCTGCAAACATGCTTCAGTGCCTTTCAGCAAATTATGCTTCCTGTTTTCTTTCTATTCAGAAATTGAAATTAAAACATCTAAATGTGTTGTAATTCAGATCCTGAATATTTTAGTGCTGCTCAGTAGTTGCAGTTTCCATTGATTTAGTTGTTTTAGTGGTATTTTTGTGCAGAGAAATCCTTGTTTTACTTGTTTTTGAATGTACAGAGTGTCAGTTTTAGGCAACACCCAATCACAGAACATAATGACAGTAACAATGCCCATGCTAAAGCGATTATATGAGCTTGTTGTCTTTGTATACTCATACTTTTAAGTCTGGAGTACAGAGGCCCTCAATCAATCAGTAAATGTTTTGTCACAATTCCTCAAGGAGTCCTTAGGAAAGATTACTACATTGTTTCATATATGAAGACACAAATCTTGGAAAGGCAAGCACCGGAATTGTTCCAAAATCATGTGGATGTGGCACCTGGGGACGTGGTTCAGGGGTAAACACAGCAGTGTTGGGTTACCAGTTGGACTCAATAAACTTAGAGGTCTTTTCCCACCTTAATGATTCTGATTCTGTGATTTTCTTAGGGCACACAGAAAAGGATTGGTACAAAGTAAATAATTAACTTGTCCAAGAACTTCCATATTCTCTAACCACTGCCTTTTGTTACAAGACCATTATGGTATCTTTGTCCTTGAGAACATCGTTTTGTGCCTCTGCATTGCCAGAGAAGTCAGGCAATATCCTTGGAGGGATACAGCTTCAGAAGAAAATTATTGTACAGTAACTCCAGTAAGATAAGTTATGTGCTTTCTTTCAGAAAAGTTTGAAGATAATTTGAAGTCAAAATATTTTTGGAGACCCAAAAGAGTAGATCTAACCTTTGGAATTTATCATTATGCAGGAAAGGTAAGAGACCTGATGATACTAGTTGGGGATTGAGGAGTGGTAGGGCTGGAAGGAAATAGAAGAGGTCAGCTGTGTTGGTTCTTAACTGTCATCTATTCAGGCCTGATGTGGGAGTGTTGGCAGTGCCTTACATATCAAAAGTAAATTGGAAAGTTATTATCCCTCATTAAAAAAGAAAAAAAAAGAAAGAAATAGCAGGATTGTATTTTTCTGATATGTCCCCAGGTAAATGAACTGTCTGTATTATAGAAGATTCAAAACACAACATAAGCCAAGTTATGTAATGCAACTTGGTATTGTTCCCCTTAGCTCCTCAAAGTCCTGTACCATGCTTGTCCCCAATGCTTCTAATCAGGATCCCACTCCATTCTTTCTACTACCTCCTACACCCCATCAGCCGTACTCAGTTCTGTACTTTGTCATCAGTCAGATAGGCAGTGCAGGCCCTGCTTTCTGTTTATGATGAGCAGTGTCTTGCCTTCTTGTACAAGGTGACTTGTTGCACATGCCTTTCAAACTCAGTTGCTGTTGCACTGCAGCAAGATGATACTGGTCACATGAGCCTTGCCTTGTGAAAGCAGGAGCTCCCACCTCCTTTTGAGCTCTTTTTAAAGGTACATAGTGAGCACTGATTCCTCACATAGGAGACCATGTTGGATCTGTGCAATGCTGGAGCAGCTGGCCTGAGAAGAGGCAAATATTGCCTGTCAGTTGATGGAAGGTAACTTACCCCTTATGTAAGACAGCTACAAAGAGCCTGCATTAAATCCTCTGAACCTCATCTCCAGCTGAATTGCACTTCACCAGCACAGCCTATCTCACTGCTGAGGAGTGGAGAGTCAGGTCTCCCTGTACCATTTCTGTTACCAGCCACTGCAGATGGAGATTACACCAATACCCCAACAGCCCTTTCCAGTGTTCAACAGGCTTTTTCATTAGGAATTTTCTCCTACTAACTATTGTCTCCACTGCTGTCATGTAAGTCTACTCCTAGTCCTGTTTGCTGTGGAACTGGAGAACAATTTATTTCCTCTTCCTTACAAGCCTTTTTCCTAATTTAAGACTATTACTTAGTTGTTTTGTGAGGTTTTTTTTCTAAATTAAGAATGCCAGTACCTTCTACCCTTCATGGCAGGTCAGGTTTTCTTGTGGATCCTGTACAGCACCATTGAGATAGAGCCCTGGAGTTACATTTTGAGTTAGGTGCACCATTATTGGTATTTTTAGAGAGATTTCAGCTGCCAATATACAGTTTGTGATTTTGCAAACTTCCTGTACGGTTAATACAGAAATCCCTAGGAAGAGTGGTAAGTCTTGAGTCCAGTACAGCACAATATGAAAAGCACATAAAGATTGTACAGTCATTTGGGTAATCCTGTGTGATATGGTTGAAATCAAATGCATTGTTAATTGTGCATTTACACATGTGCTGGTTTAAAGGAGGACTGCAGTACCCTTGTCCTGGTGCTAAATCCACAGTGGCTAAGACTATTATTAACATATCTGCATTAGGAAAAAGAAATGTCTCAAGCTACTTTGGAATGATGGATTTGCTTTTTTGTTATCTGCATCATATTATTAAATATGTTTTATTTATTATAAATATGATTATTAAAATTATAGTATTAAAAAGTTAGAACTTTCAGTGATCAAAAGAAAGTCTGCAAGCAAGAGTGAGTCTGATAGCTGAAAAACTATTTGTGTATCTTGCTATATTAAAAGCTATAGGCCAGAATGTTTAAATTTACAATTGCTTTTCAAAAACCAAAGAAGATGCATAAATGCACTTTTTAAACAGGTTCTATATAATGCAAGTGGATTTCTAGCCAAAAATAGAGATACTCTGCCAGCTGATATTGTGTTGCTACTACGATCGTCTGAAAATAACCTGACGCGACAGCTTGTAACACATCCTCTTACAAAAACAGGTACTGCTGTTGTGGTAATCTTCTTAGTCTTCTCTAGCCTTCATGCTGACCACTGCTAGCTTTCATATGACCACTCATTGATGACATTACACACCTTAACTTTCCAACCCTAGAATGTATACAGAATGGACCCTCAGCCATCTCAAGCTGCAGGGGAGAGATTGGCCTGGTCAAGTGCCAAGGAAGTGGTAGAGACTTCTTTTAGGGTCCTCTTTTCAGGGTAGGGGAGCAAGACAGGGAGTGGAGTGCATCTCTTAGTGGAGGACTGAACAGAAAGGATCAGGTAAGTCACTGGCCTATTTTTTGGACATGGCATATGTAAATTGCCTGTTTTGCCTCAGTGCAATCTATCTCTGAAATAGTAGGTATTAGGTGTTAGTATCAGGTTGGGGCTCTTAACATCAACTGCAAAGAGTGAGGAGACACTCCTCAATTTCCTCAATCTTTTAGTGCCTTACAATAGGTGACTGATGGGGTACTAGTAGTAAGCCCTTTCTTAAGGAGTTCGTAAGTTGGGGTGGAGGAATAAGATTGGCTTTACAGAAATTATTCCTAAATTGCATTTTAGTTGAACTATGTCCTTGCACAGTGTCATACTTGCAATTTTAGGATGATGGGTAAGTGCCCTTACAACAAGTTTGTTACTGTGTTATAGTACTCCCTGTGGGATGGCTTTGATGCCATACAGTAAGTATTTTACAATACTGCTTTCTTGTACAACTACATGGGAGGCACATTTCTAGCAGAACAGAAAAGCTAAATTGGAAGAGCCAAATGGAAATTTCTCTAAAACGTTATCATAGTTTACAGAAACTAAGGTTTTGGCAAGGCTTCTATTCTTCACAAAGAGAGCTTTGCATGTGGAATGCAAAATTTGATCTTGAATTTCTGTTTTAAGTGAGAGTTCTGGGAAAGCACAGAGCTTAAGGTCCTTGCCTGAACTTTTTGACTTGTTGATAGCTGCTAACATACTAAACTACAATTTCCATAGAGTCTAAGCAAGGGTCCAAATGATCCCAAGAACAGATACCAAGTCTTAATGTTTTGCAAGACAACTGTGAAGGCTGTTTCAGTCTTCTTGTTAAATATTATAAAACACTGTGTGTAGCCTTTTGAAACTGTTCTAAACCATCTACTTATAGCCAACTAAAAGTTAGATTTCTGATCTATGTTAATCATCTAGAATCAGTAAAATTGTAGAGGTTTGCCCAGAGTCCAGCCTATCTTGCCTATATCAAGTGTTTCTCTTAGGATGAGAAAAATCTCCTTTGAAGGTGCCTCTCTCCACTGATTACAGCAGGGATCTTACAGACACCTCACTTTCAGATAGCTCAAGTTAGGTGTGAGTAATCCTCTCGTTTTCCTTCCCACCCTGTGATATTCAGCTGAACCCAAGGGAGGTTTACTCTTGATATCATTACGTAATACATGATGCATTAGCTCACCATGCCATATATTTGCAGTTGTTATTCCAACTCTTACTTGCCTTTTACTGACAGTAGCTGAACACAGGTTGAGACAGGCTCTCCCAGTGGAGAGTGAGGTCCCAGAGGTATTTTGTTACTAGCAGAAGCAGTGGCAGTGTGCAGCACTGGTTAGGGTTTACCAACAGAGACATGATGGAAGGCTCAGCAGAGTTTTCATTACTCCTTTCAAAGACCAGTGTCTGTGTAAACCATGCCACTGCACCTAGTCCTTCAAAGCCATCATAATGAAGGTATTGCTTGATTAAGTATTCCAATGTTAGAGTCTATGTGTGAGCTAGTAAACCAAACAGAGCCAGTAGACAGTAGCTGAAACACTCCCACAGGACTGCCCATTGTGATTAATGGTTAGAATGCCTCCCTGGGACAAATTTGGACCATGTCACCCACTAGCCTCCCAGGAATATCCAGGCACTCATCAAGAGAAAGCACAATTGTTTCCAGCAAGCTCTGTGGAAAGATACACGCTTATATTTACCAGGGGGTTGAAAGAGTAGTGAAGTATAGAATTAGCTGTATATGTTTGAGTCATGCCATGTCACTTGTCCTCAGGGGCAGGCAAGGGTGCTAGCACTTTTTTTTCAACTAATATATATGTAGCATTAGAACTATAGTAGTACTATAACATTCTTAGGGTAAAACCACATGGATACTCCAAGATGTATTTTTTCTTACCTTCTGCTGCCGTCTGAGTTTTTTTTGATCTAGCAGATGACATGAGCTGGAGGAGAAAAACCATCCCTTTCCGTCTTCATGGAGCTTCTCCAGAGCATACTTCTTCAGGACATACTCTGAAAAGTCAATGACATTTCTAATCATTTGGTTACACGGGAGGCATGGATAAGGTGGCTCAGCTTCGAGTTTAGTTTATATGAAATATATGCACTTTGCTACGTTTCTTTCTTCCATCTTCCCATAGGTAACCTGGCACACACTAAAAGCAAAACTACAATCAGTTACCAAATGTGGACCTCCCAGAAATCAATCAGTCATACAAAGGTAAGAAAATTGATTTTGTGATTCTGCATTGAATGGTAATTTAAACTAGAAAGGCAATACTGGTTCTGGTATTAAAAGTAAGCAAGTAACCCCTTCCTTGGTTTTTCTCCCTCTCCTATTTTCTTTTCTGTTTAGCTGGATATCTTTGTGTTGTGCAATTCATATTCCTTCCGTGAGGTAAAAAACAAACATTTCCCTTTTTTCTGGTTATAGTTTTATAACAACTTCTGGGGAAAAAAAGTATTATTTCCTAGCTGAATTGTAGCAAAGAGAGAAATTAAAATATTGGCATGGAGTGTAGCCATGTTCTTTAGAGAACTACCAAAATAACAGTGGTGATGAAATAACTGACAGGACCTCAGACATTGTCAGGTTATTTGTGGCCATTGTTAGATGCTCAGTTATCACATTGTGCCCTCTGTGTGTGAACGTTTGTGTATTGTGTAGCAAAGCAACGTAACGTGCTGGTGTAATTAATTTGTGCTAGTGATCATGCTGTAACTTTTGCTGCTTAGAATACTTTTTTAAGTTTTATGTTCTCTAAAGGGGTGCTTTCTTGTGGCACTACAGGCTCACTAGAGATAAAAAGTGTAATTTTTTTTCTTCATCTCTATAGAATGAAGCAGGAGATACCGGACATCATCCTAGAGAGACAACCAGCATGAAAACACAGACAGTTGCTTCTTATTTTAGAGTAAGATATCAAATCTTTTAATAAATATTTCTGGACTACAATAAATGTTTGTTCTTTCACCTTTTGAAATACACCTGTTTACTTAGAGTCAACAGCGATCCATTTAGAGTTTGTGAACTGTATATATGGTGCAAGGGTCTGAGCAATACAAATATCTAGAGAACATTGTGATGTTTCATCTTTAATTGTACTTGATTATACAGCCACACTGCTGTCATGATGATGTATGATGATCAATATTGATCTTTCACTTGCTTGTTTTTCCACCAAGGGAGATAAAGAGAGATTGGACATTATTGGTATAGCATTTCTTTAGAATTTTAAGAAAGAGGGCAAAGTTAATTGGATGCAGGAGCTCCAAAGAACATTCTTGATGGTCACTGCTCAGAGGCTTTCCTGAGTCAATCCTTGTGGCTTCTTCAGCAGTGCTCTGGACCTTCCCAAGCACTGACTGTGCTGCTGGTCCTGCAGCAGAAAGTAGATGTGAAGAGCATTCTTTCCTCCAAGGTGGTGCAAACAGTTGCTTCATGTGGGCTCAGCTCTGAAGTTCCAACTCTTACTCTCCCAGCAATCAATAAAGTGGCTGAGGTGCTGTTCATGATGAATTGGACCCAGAACTGGAAGGATTACTAAGAAAGTTTGCCAGCAATGCTTAACTGGGAGGAGCTGTCAACCTCTTTGAGAGCAGAGAGTCCCTGTGCAGGGACCTCAGCAAATCAGAGACATGGACCATCACCAACCCTGTGAAGGGCAAGTGCGGGATTCTGCATGTGAGACAGAGCAATCCTGGTTATGTAAACAGACTAAGGAAAGACAGAATGGCGACCAGTGCCACAGAAAGGGCCCTGGGGGTCCTGGTGGATGGCAAGTTGAATATGAGCCAGCAGTGCCCTGGCAGCCAGGAGGGCCAACCATGTCCTGGGGGGCATCAGGCAAAGCATCTTCAGCCATGCGAGGGAGGGGATTGTCCTGCTCTGCTCTGCACTGGGACAGCCTCACCTTGAATATTGTTGCATTTTTGGGCACCACAATATCAAAAAGACATTAAGCTATTAGAGGGCAATGAAGATGGTGAAGGGTCTGGAGGGGAAGCTGTAATGAGGAGCAAGTGAGATCACCTGGTCTGTTCAGCCTGGAGAAGAGGGGACTGAGGGGAGACCTCATTGTGGTCTTCAACATCTTCATGAGGGGAAGTGGAGGGTCAGGTACTGATCGCTTCACTCTTGTGACCAGTGACAGGACTCAAGGCAACAGCCTGAGGCTGAGTCAGGGGAGGTTTAGTTTGGGTACCAGGAAACAGTTTTTCACCCACAGGGTCATATCTCTGTTTATTAGATACAATTGCACATCTTTGTGGACTATGAAGGATAATTTCAGCCTGGGTACCATGGTGGTCCAAAGCTGTATGGTGTTCTAAAGTTCTAGACAAAAAAATACTGAATCTCATTGAAATCTAATGTCTGTGATTCAATGCATTATCAGCCCATCTAGCATCGGAGGGTGCAAATCAGTTAATTACATGTACACTTTTCTGATACTATTTTCTGTAGTGGAAATCCTTGCCCAGATCATGCTAGCTAATGATCTTAAATGAAGATTCAGCTTCAGCCCCACTGGTTTAGTCATACATAGAAACCTGTGGGTGATTGAGGGAAGCATATGCCACCTCAGACTGTGTGGGGAAAAAAAATTATCCATTAGCATGTCCTACTTGTTTGTGCTCAATTGGCATACTAGTGATGAAGCTAATTAAGCACTTTGCTGCATGATGCAGCTTCTGTCCAGAATGGATTTGCACATTTTAACAGGAAACATATGGCTCTTGACGTTCTACACTGGTTTCATGTATCCAACCTACTGCTGAACTGCATTACCTCCTGTCTGCTTCTTTTTGTTGAGTCAGGTTGAATCTTGAGGAATGAGTTTCTTTATTTGTGTTTTAATAAGATCATCCCATGAAGTAATTTTACAGAACACCAGTCAAGATTGTTTATAGCCAGATTCTCCTCAGTCGGCATGGGGAGCTACAAGCTGTATCCGCTCTGCTGCCTGGTGTCCTGGTGATGTGGGGAAAATACAACTTTGGAATGGTGATTTTGTGTACTTCTAGTTTTGCCCTCCTCAAAAGTCTCCTCTTGGCAGGGCAGCTTTAGTATCAGCATCAGTCTATACAATGAACAGCAAGTCCAAGATCAGAGCAGTGTAAGCAGCTCTTCTGGGATGGCCTTAGTTTGCTCTAGTCTAATGAAGGGATGGAAATATTTATTGACTTGCTTTTCTTCCACCTTAAGTTTGCTCTAGTATAATGAAGGAATGGAAATATTTATTGACTTGCTGTTCTTCCACCTCCCATCCATAGATGCATGATTTACTCCCTGGGTGAACACGGGTCTTCGAATAGGTGACAAGAAGAAAAGAGATGGGCTATAATTACCTAACAAAGCTTCAGGATAAGCAAATAGGTGTAAGGAGAATTTCTGTCATATGTTGGACATTACAGAAGTTTGTGAGAATGTCCTGGGTGAAATTTGGTACATTTATTTGGAATCATTGTTTCTCTCAAGTAGTAACTTAGAGATCTTATCAAGGCTAGAATTGTTGGTGGGTCATTTACTTCATCTCCTCCCTAAGTATTAGCTTAATTAAATAAAAATGGGTTTGGACATGAATCTGATCACATGAAATAAAATTTCAACTACACATGGACCTACATACAAGTTTTATAAATATCCTGTTGGCAGATCTCTTGTTACTTTTTTGCAGTATTCGCTGATGGATTTGTTATCCAAAATGGTCGTCGGGCAGCCTCATTTTGTCAGGTGCATCAAGCCAAACAACGACCGTCAGGCAAAGAAGTTTGACAAAGAAAAAGTGTTGGTTCAGCTGCGTTACACTGGAATTCTGGAGACAGCAAGAATTCGAAGACAGGGTTATTCCCACCGTATACTATTCGCTAACTTCATAAAACGGTAACATTGGTGTGAAGAAGCTTTTCTCTCCTACCATTGCTGTCCAGTGTTTGTTAAGCATCAGCATTGGTTTTGGCATTGTCTTTAAAGAAAAAAGACAAATATGTTTCCTATGACAAAGATTATAGACTGGATGACAAAGAGTAGCTCAGGCACAAGATTAGTGACCTGGTTTGGATGGGTAGGGGAAGATGATGCATCTCAGGATGGTTTTGCAGGCTCCCTGTGCATTTGAGTAAAGATTTACTTGCTTGTGATCTGCAAGTTTTTTAAAAGACTTGAGGTTTAGAAGTGTAATACTTTGAATTAAAGCCAAGAATTTGGAATCACAGCATCCAAAGAACACCACAATGTCTCTAGGTCCTGGCCTTCAGCACTGTGCAGCATCTGCTTGTGCAGGGTAAATGATAATTTGATATTGCTAGTTTACGGCTGAAAAGTTCATAGTTTGGTTTGAAATATAATTCCTAAGTATTAGTCACTTGTTAAAAAGAAGAGTAGTGACCTCAGTGTGATTTTATAATTCCTTTAACTAGCTTCCTTTGTCCCAGAAATCTGTACTGCTCTGTTACAAATAAAGACCCTGAGGGATGTGTGGAAGAGAGATCAAACTGAGAAGAATCAAGCTGATGCCTAATCCTGCAAAAGGCTTTCAAAATAATATTAGTGGAGATAGATAGATAGATAGATAGATAGATAGATAGATAGATAGATAGATAGATAAAGCAGTTCCTTTATTAGAAGCTTCTAAGGTGCACAACAAAAGTACGTAGACATGCATCAGCCAAATGTTATCATTTTTACAACTTTCAGTAATTAACATATTTGATAACTATACCCAACCCATGATACCATTTTCCCCTGGCATCCACCCTCAGAACTGCTCTGAACTGCCCCTTGGAGCCCCTTCAAAGGCTCTGAGTTTCCTCTCCTATTTTGACTACAAGCTATTTTATTGTCTCAGTTGGAGTTCTTGCAGGTGTTCTTCAAAACAGCATCTCCTTGGTAATGTGTGTCTAACAGAATTTCAGGAATGTGTGAAAAACTGTTCAGCAACCTCCAAATGCCACTCAAAATGTGAGAGACCAAGGAAAACCTTATTCAACTTATGTAACTCCATAAAAATCTATAAAATACATGCTAAAATCCTTAGGCATCAAAGCAATACCCATTCAGACAGAAGCACCCAAAAGTAATAGTGCACTAGAAACAGAGAGCTAGTAGCAAAGTGCTGCAGGTGCATGAGAAGAGAGAGGAACAACAAAGGAATGCTTTTATAGCACTGTTTCTGGAAAGAATAATCCTGGGACTGTTGTTTTGTAAGACTGCAGCATGGGAAAAGATAGTTATCACCACACCAAGAAGTGCTGTGGCTTTTAGTGACTGCTTTGTATTAAAAAAAACATAACTGTTAAGGTAAGAGAGGAAAGAAGTGAATATAACGGGATAGCTCTTCAGAGAGCATGTCCCTGATTGCAGTGATGCTGTGAGATCTCTGGCACTGAGGACGTCGCCCTCAAAAAAAAAAAGTTTTTTATTAAGTATCTATCTTCTTATTTTGGGTTGGATTTTTCTAATAGTTGAGAGTTACAAGTAGACCCGAGATAATCACAACATTATTGTTAGGATAAAAATAAGCCAATTCATTGTGTTTTACAAAAAGAAGAAAGGGAACTGTAGGTGTAAATGGAGGAATTGACATTGTCTTTTTTTTTATTATTCCATGAGCAAACTGTTACCATAAAAGCAGAATGTACTGTCAGGAAGGACATGTAATTTATGTAATTTTCTTGAATTAAAAAAAAGCAAGCTAGTTATGGTTAATTTTGTTATGAAGCAGTATGGAAAGTCCTGGAACAAACAAGAACTTTCCTACCCAGCAGCTGATCTGGTGTATTACAGGTAATTTTTATGCATGAGCATCCTGACCTCTTTTCCTAGTCAGAATTAATTCTGAGTAATGAGTTTGGCAGGTTGAATGCTTACAGATGATATGTCATAAAAGCACTTACATGTTCCAAAAGGATCTGCAAAGCTGAATTCAAGGAGGTAACAAGAGCTGGGATGTATCTCATATCATAATAACTACCTCAAAGGCAGATGGCCAAACACATGAGATAAAATATGAAATTTTCATTACATTTCTAAATATGAAATAATATCATTTAGGCAGAAAAGCTTTTAAAATATTTTTATTTTGCCACTGAAATTACTTTCACAGAATGCAGAGAGAGCAGGAAAGAACTGGTGCACTATTCTACTTGTGCTGCACACTTTTAAAAAGCCTTCTGGTGTTGATACCAAATTAAACAACCCTCCAGGGTGTGCAATATGTCACTCATCCACTTTTGATTTGAGTTTCTCAATGCCGCATATAAATCATAACAATTTCTTTCATATGCTGTTTTGGTTTTTTCAGTGCTATGTTTTCTTTCATGCAACTGTTTTTATTATTTATATGAATTGTTTAAACGTATTTGCATGTATTGCTCTGTATTAATCAAATAAAGAATCATGCATTTGTCTTTAGGTATTACCTCATCTGTTACAAAACTAATGATGATCCTCCAGTCAGCCCTGAAACCTGTGCTGCCATCTTGGAAAAAGCCCACCTTGACAACTGGGTTCTTGGAAAAACGAAAGTAATTTTTTAATATACTGTATCTACATCGTTGCAGTATGCCATGGTTAATTTATTAAGCAAGTTTTTTTCTCTCTCGTTTGGTTGGAGTAACTCTTGGTCTCTGTTGCTTTTTAAAAAACAAACTCCTTTTGCTGGGTACTGTTCCTCGATACCTGGCTGAAATCTTCACCTTATAAAGGGTTAAAGTTCTCATCAGCTTTAGTGAGGCTACAAGGCAAAGCAGTATGTGACAACACTGCTCACATTTTCTTTCAAAAAATGTTTTACTAAGGATCCCAGTGAGCTTAGTCTCAGCTTCTTTTCTTAAGGAAAAGAAGTTATAAACTTCTTCCCTGGAGCAAACACACTCACAAAGGGTAAGGAAAATTTTTTGGCTTTCCAGCCCAAGGCCTCTGGGGCACACTTTGCTGAACACTGGGAGAAGAAACAGCAGGATGATCCCATTTGTGTCAAGTGGAGGGAAGACTTCATTTAAGAGAAACACACATCGGTTCCCATATTCTTTCTTTTGGTTCTAGCTCTCCAATCTTCCCAGTGGGCCAGAGAGGGACACCTACCCACCCTAACTGACAGATCTCAGGTCTGACAGAGAAACAGAGGCATGAGACAAGTACTGCATCAAGTGTCTTTATTTGCTAATGTAACAGAAGTGCCAGGAAGGGTATGAATAGAGAGGGAGATGAATCCTGAAGTATTTGAAATCATCTGAATAAAGAAGAAATAACTGTTCTTCTTCTGAGACATCTTGACCCTGAGATTAACTCAGTTGGTTAAAACTTGGTTGTAATAATGCCAAGGTCATGAGTTCAATCCCCCGTGTGGGCCATTGACTTAAGAGTTGGACTTGATGATCCTTGTGGGTCCCTTCCAACTCAGAATAGTCTGTGATTCTGTGATTCTTTCTGGATAGGTGGGACAGAAGCCATGAAGTTGCCTCCCTCTCAGCCTTTATTTCCCTCTGCTGTTTTAGTGAGGCTAATGGACACATGCCGTCAAACCAAGCATGTATTGGGGTCTGAGATCTATGGCTTTTGTTTACTTTAATTAGGTTAACCTGTGTCTGTAGCCAAAAGTGGTCAATGATTGGGGGAATTTTGCAAAAATTTTGCTGTCTTAAGAATAAGTCTTTCTACACATTTTATTTTATCTTAATATACACCAAGAATGTGTTGGTATCCCTTGTGCTGGACTAGTTTTTCAGGGCTTATATGAGTTTAGTGCTTGACAAAAGCAATTTAGTAAATACATAGTGCTTTATATTTAAAATTGGAAAGCAGAGAGATTGAAGGTTCCAGATTTGGATCATGTTTATGTAACATACATTAGATTTGTGAGATTAACAAAACTGTCGGCCTCGTGCTTTGAAAACAGATTTACAGTTACAGACTGAAGTTTTGCACTGGAACTTTAAAACATCTTCCCATGAAAGCATGAATAAGCAGGGACTGCCTCGAGATGCTGAAGGGGAGAGTTAAGTAAACTAGTATCCTGAACAATGAAAATGCTATCTTTAACAAGAATGATCCTTTAGGTACTACAGCTGAACAGTCTGTTCATCATTTGAAACCAGCTTGTAACTCTTGTTGATGTTAGATGGATTGAGTGAATACAGGGCCTGTGAGGGTAACTAAAACTTTTGCCTGTTTGCCTACTCTTTTTAAGGTATTCCTCAAATACTACCACGTGGAGCAGCTAAATTTAATGCGGAAGGAGACAGTTGACATGATTATTTTGATTCAAGCTTATGTCAGAGGGTGGCTGGGTTCAAGGAGATACAAAAAGATAAAGGAACAAAGGGAACAAAGTGCTATTAAAATACAGTCAGGTAACAGCTTTAAAACATTTAACATTTTGCTTAAAGCTAGTGCATGTGTACAGTTGACAGATGAATGTGCATGCTGGATATGGATTTTGCTTCTTTGCTGCTGTTACATTTGACAAAGTATCTTATACTTCCCAGTATCTCTTCTTACAAAGAAAAATTTCTTTTAATCAGGTTATGACAATCTCTTTACTGAAATTATATTTCTCAATGTTACATTTAAAAGGCAATTTTAAGAATGGAAGAATGTGATTGCACAAATGATAGTGTTAATAATCTGGCATGCACTGACAAGGTTGTATAATATAATATAATAATGAAAATAAAATGTATTAACTGTCCTATGTAATAAGGCCAATTATCTCGTTGATGGAGGCATCAACTGAATTTTTAATACTTTCAAACATCATCTTATTTTACATTCTGATTATCTGTCTTGTGGTTTGTATTCATTTAATTCATAACAGCTTTACTCACCAGAAAATGTAGCTATTATGTAGATTTACTATTTGTGCTTATTTGCCATGTTTTTTGAAAGATAAGGTTGCAAAAGATATGAATATTTTAATAGAGGTCTGCAATTCCAGACTTTGTTTTATCCTTAGAGCCTTTTTTGTACCTAGTGGATTATTTAATTTTTGACATCTCTTTTCAGCTTACAGGGGGTTTGTTGCTCGTAAAGAATACAAAAATGCAAAACATAATAAAAAAGTGGAAGAATATATTACCAGATTTCAAGCAAGTAAGAATTGTTTGCTTTTGTGGCTTGTGTTGTTCTATCCATAAGCAATATGTTGATCCAGAATCTAGCTACACTGACTGACTATGCTCATTTACACGTACTGAGGTATAATTTATCTATCTATGTATAGTGGTTGAAATGGGTTGCTGTATTGTGTAATCTGTACCTCCAAATTGTTTAAAGGCACTTTCCACAGCTGTGAGTGGGGTGCTCATATGCCATAGCAAACCTTTTCACTCCTAGTCTAAGATGTTCAGGTATTACAGCTGGTATTGTTGAAACCCCATGACACTGCATATAATGTATGTATTCGTGCTGTTCAGTTAGGACTAGGTTTTGCTATGTATCAGTAACAGTTACATTTGAGAAGGCTGCAATTCGTAATTTCATTCATGTCTCTTACTTTTTCACCATCACTTTGTTTCTCTTTTGCAGTGATAATGACTTTGGGCCCAGATGTTTGCTATGGGACATCCCTTTTTCCTCCCTGTACTTTGGTCTACCCTGTCCCTGCAGAGATGTCCCCAAGCCAGATGTAGTGTAGGCAGCTCTGAAATCGGGAGCAGTACAGCTAGAGACACACAGGTCTGAAGGCCAGATTGCATGAGGCTTTGGGGAACCTGGTTGAGTGCAAGGTGTTCCTGCCCATTGCAGAAGGCTGGAACAACATGATCTTTAAGGCCTCTTCCAACCCAAACCATTGTATGATTTTATGATTCTATAAAAACCACTGGCACAAGTCTGCACAATGTTTTCAATGATTACAAAGGTGACAACCCAAATATGAGCTAGTGCTGCGACTACCCAGGTTATCAAGATTTAAACTACCTCAGATATCTCTTCGTGAGTACATACCACCACCGGCGTTGTTTTCAATCATTGTCAGATGCATCTGTTAATTGCACTAAGTCAGTGCTAGTGCTAGTACTGAAGATCACTTCAGTAGAACTTTATCAGCGTAGAAAACAATCTAAAACCTGCATAAAATCCAGTAACGCACCAAAAATAGACGTCTGAAAGTTGTCCATTATATTAGGATATTTAGCAAATGCAAAAATATGAATTTACCACTTTACTCTGTTGATATCCCCAGTGTTTCTTCTTGTCCCCCTTCTCTGTCCTGTCTGCAGTTTCATTTCAACTTCTTTTCATGCATGAGAAGCCAGGATAAAATGAAAGTACATTTTTACTTAACTCTCTCAATTTCCCCCCCCTCCATTTATTTCTAAAGCAATACAAAACTCTTCTTCCAGTTTGTAAACAAAGCATAGACAGCTAGTATCTCATAAAATGTTCTCAGAAAACTTCAAAGGTAAACCAGAATAAGTCTATAAAGACCAAACATAGCTTATATTGGCATGTCCATTGACAACATACCTTGATTTGTTTCAAAATAACTCCTGTTGAGCTGCTTTTGTATGAAAATGGGATAAGAATTGCCTCAGAAGTTCAAGAAACTCTAGAGGTATTCCAAGTGCTTTACAATTTGCACTTTTCTAAAGCCCTGTCAGACTGCAATATAAAAACCAACTGTGCTACTTCTATTATTTGTGTTTATTTACCCTATATCCAGTTATTTAGGTGTAATTGATGTCCCTTTTACATGGTGCTTCTTACACTGAATGACTGCACCTAGTGGAGCCCAAGTTGGTCTACTGAGTGGGAAATGCTAAAGCACATAAAACTTAGCACTAAGTTATATGAATGTGTTAAAATATACTGCTTATGCTCCATTCTCATTTGTAAGTCAGCTTGACCTTTCCTGTGATGCAAAACACTCTCAGCAGAGTTGGAGTAAGAGCTCCCATTTCTACGATGTCTGCAGGGTATTTAAAGCACCATAGAGTGTTCTATCCCCATACTCTTGGTACTGCATTTGGAATTAGAGATCAAAAGAAATACTTTGAAAAAACACTGTGTTCTTTTTATTTTCCATGGGATTAGCAGATTTGTGCTGAATCCCTGGAATTGCAGACTTGTCCAAATCACAACACTGTGGAGACTTTGCCACTTCCCATTAGAAAATTATTTGCAAGTTCAGAAATTTTTGAAGCAACATTCTAAATGCAATTCAGTTTGTGATTAAGACACTTCAGTGTAGATGTCTAAATGTGACCTAGGTGTCTAAACTGCTCCTATGGTCAGTAGACCCTGGTGTATGATTACTTTTATTCACACCCACCAAATACTCAGCTCATTTGCCCCCATATTGATATCTAGTGTCATTTGAGGTGCCCTCGTTATCTTGTCTGGCCTCCAGCTTTATTTCATGTGGTATACCCAACTTTCCCTCTCCAGAAAGTTCCATCTGTCTTGTTCTTTCTGCCAGCTTCATGTAGTTGCCTTGGCTATCCTGGAGCACTTCAGATGGCACTAGATCCCAGTGTGCCAGCAACTGCATCAAGGCCTGAGTGCCCAGTTAGCACCTACATGTCTCAGGGAAGACCCATGTCTGAATGCTTATTTCTGGTTCATACCAGACTTTAACTTGTGCCTCCCACAAAGCACAAGTAGCAAGTTCTCACACCACAATGCACCTGGTTACTGGGGAGCTTAGCATATCGTGCATGCTGAGCTTTTTCATTTTAAATAATGAGTCTCTGCAGAAGGTGCATGAGCTAAGTCTTCTGTAACTGCTGAGCTATAAAATTTTCAAGTTTTCTCTGATGTATTGAATGTTCAGCTAATTCCAAGACTGTGCCAGTTGACACCCTGGTAATCTCTGTGGACTGATAATCAAGCATTTCCTAGGGGAATACAAGACAGAATCAAATCAATTGCCTGAGTCGGACAAAGCAGGTACATGAAGCTCAGAGTACTGTGTTCCAGAGGCACTCATATAGCACTATGCCTCTGCTTCATTCTTCATCTTCCTGTATTTTCTTTACTCCCATAAAATATGAGAAAAGAGCTTGTTTGTAGAATGGGGACAGCTTTCTAAAATCTCAAAAAATTTTATAAGACATAATAGTTTTAGATGAAACATAATCATAATGGGCACCCTGTTCTGTATTTCCTTACTGGCTTTTGTTTAATGCTGTTATCATTTGACTGTCTGAAATGTGTGTGACACTTATTGCATGTTGTTTTGCATTACAATTTGTATCAGTTGCCAGAGGATACTTACTCAGGAAGAAGAGAAAAGAACTAACTGAGACAAGAAACAAATCAGCAATAATAATACAGTCTCACTACAGAGGATATAAGGAGAGAAAGCTCTTCAAAAGCAGGAGGTAGTGTTATTTTCTCTTATGTCACTCAGATGTGTCCCTTTCCACAACATTGTAAGATAACAGTGAAGCAAATTAGGATTATTCTAGATATGTATGTGGAGGTGATGTACATTTATGTGGAGGTTTTTAATGTCAATGGCCAATTTTATCATCTTTTCAAGCCCAGGGAATAAAAACATATTTAGGGGAAAGATCAACAACATTTTGCCTGCCTCTAATGTCAATGGAATCTGTAGATGAGCCTCTTTTTGGAACCAGCTCCTCATAAAAAATGTTCAGACAAGAGTGAGATAGATGTCTGCAAGGAACTGTTCTTCTCATCTTAAGCCACTGTTTGAGATAAGCATAGGTGATGACTGAGGGAACCCAGTTGTCTTGCTCAGATCAAACAGCTACAAATTAGGTGAAGTGAATCACATTCTAAATACCTCTGCAATGTGGCTATAATCCCAGTTTTTGGAAGGGAGCTAGTAGCACTTTGCTTATCTCCATCATTTTTTCAGTGATAGCATTTCCGTAGGTGGAGACTAGTCCAGTGAAGTGGAAGACACCTATGAAGGAGGCCTGAGTCTTTCAGCAGGAAGGAACAGAGTGACAGATTTCACCTGGCACTGAAGTTTTTATTGATAGTAACAACAACAGTTTAAGAACTATATCTTTTAAATATAACCTGGACCTATGCCCAGGATCGCTCTTCTTGCATTCCTAGTGTAACTTGAGGCAGTTTTCTTTCATCAGTGGCTTTAGGATTGAGTGTATTTATATATTCTTGAAATACTAAAAAGTTTATGCCTTATGTTTTTGTTATCATTTACATTAATTCTTTACTATTTTATCAGCCCTCACACAGTCTAGATTGTCTCCCTAGCAATTTTCTGTGAAGTTTAGCAGGAATGTCCCTTTTCACTTTAAGAGAGAATAACAATAACAACAACACAAATTGCTATCTTTAATTCCAGTTACATGCACTAATTCTTTCCCATGTTGCAATGTATCAAATTGCCATTTAAGTACACAAAGACCACCAAAGGTAGTTGTAAAGTTTTTGCTATTCTTCATCTCCTTCAGCTATAATTTTTACCCAAAACTCTGTTCCATTCAGGGAATCACTTAGAAAGCAACAAATGGAAAATGCAGCATCCATTAGCAAGAAGGAAACTGATGAAGAACTTCAAGATAATGTGGAAAGTCCAACTGGAGTGAAGAGTGCCCTTCCTAAAATGGGAGAAGAAGCAGCTGTGATAGCAGAGGATGAATTATCTGCTGTGGAATTCCTTGAAGCACAACTGCAGCCAGCTCAAAATGATGCACTGGAAGAAGCAGCAAGTGAGGAGACTCAAGATAAAGCTGATGCTGTCACTGACAGTGAGTGCTCTGGGTACAGTGACACAGGGAACATACAAGAGCAACAGGAAACATCTACTGAAGAAGAGGCAGCTTCTGTGAAGCAGAACTCTGCAGTAGAACATATTAGTGAAAGTGAAGAACAGGACTCTTTGGAAGAGTTACCCAGCAAATCTTCTGTCAAAATCACAGATGAACCTAGTCCCCAGCAAGATCAAGATAATCAAGACACACTCAGTGCAGATCAGCAAAATCAAGAATCTGCTGTGGTCCAGCCCAGTACTGGCAGGGATGTAGAAAGAAACCACCTGAAACATGAAACAGTGATGCCTACAGGATGTAAAGGAATTATAAGAAAAGAGTCACTAAGAAGAGGCTCATGGAAGCAAGCTGAGGCAGAAAGACAAGGTTCAGAAGACAAAGAGAAGGCAGCAGTGGTTATTCAGAGCAATTATCGAGGTTACAGAAGGAGAGGACAACTCCGAAAAGAAGGGAAACTACCTTGCAAAAGTCAAGAGAAAACTATAAAGGAGCGAACAGAAGCAGTATGCGTTCAAAATAACAATCCTCAAACAACAAAAGGTAGGGAAAGCACCAGTACAGAGGCTGAAGACTCTAAGACACTGAAGGGAGACTCAGAGAAAGAGGCTTGTGATTTGGCAGCCTTTTCACGTCAGGTAAGAAGCTTGTAAGCAACATATGTTGAGCATAATACTCTGAGCAGTAACAGAACAGCGAAGTTATTTTACTGACTTCAGTGGTGCTAAGGTTTTACTCTCTAAACTAAGACAGAAATTTTGCCATGAGTGTTCTATAAAAATGCATATTTTGGTCTGCAAGAAAAATAGCCTTTTCAGGAAGGAGGAAAAGACAGAGCACTGGCAAAAATAATGTTTTAAAGTTAAAGCTTTGCCTTTGTTTGTTGAAATGTTTGTTTACCCATCAAGGTCCTTAATTCAGTAAACTTGTGAAATGTCTGTGTAAATGAAACTAAAAGTTGCTGTGTCAATGTCAGGGACTTGCACATGTGCAGAATGCCTACAGTTGTAGAGACAATCTTGGATCAGTAAGGCACTATCTGCTCACAGGTGTGAACCAATAAGAAGTAGCTGCAGGACCTGTATGGAGTTTCCTATGTGGTTTGTTTGTCTTTCTTTTCTTCAGGAGATGGGGGAGATAAATGTGGCAGGGATGTTGTCACGTGCAAAGAGGAGATTTCCTTAACGCTTAGTGATTTATTTGTCTGTCAGTGCCCCAGGAAAGCCAAAACCCCTGTGCCCAACCAATCTGTCAGTGTCTGTAATGGGGACCCTTCACTGAACAGTTCCACTGGGTTGGAGGGTGATTCAAACTGCCCTTTTCAGGGAGGCCTAAGCCAACAGCATAAGAGGGTCTCCTCAGCAGGTCTTCCCACTTTATTAGAATATGTTATCCATGGCCAGCAACTGCAAGCAGTTGTAAAGGATTCCCTCTGACAGTTTACAGAATAACACTCTTTATTGATACAAATTGTGACAGGGTAGTAAGGTTCAAAGATTGCCAGTATAGTATCTGACTGCGAAAATATATTGAAAGCAATATGCTATACTATAAAGCAAACTCTAACCCTAAGACCAATCTTCAGCGAGCACAGAGTATGGTTCTCACCCAACAGCCATCCCCATAGGGCGAGAAGACAGGTTCAACCCATCAACTGATCACAGCAGTTTTGGTGGAGTCTTCCCCACTTTTCCCCTACTCTCAACTTGCTTTTACACTATTTCTTTATGTTTAGGTGGAGCTTGACTGACTTCAGTCATAAATACTTTTTTTTCTGATTGGCATAAAATTATCTTGCTTTGCTTTGAAAGATACAGTCTCAAAAGAATACAGGGTGCATGCCCAGTGGGTGGTGGTGACACCTTGGAGGCAGGTAACTTTGGGATGGAGGTATGGTTGAATATTACTGTTAGGCTTTAATGAACCACGTTTGTCTGAGGAGAGGGATTTCAACACAGTTGTTGGCTTGGCAGCAGGACATTATCTATCTCCCTTGGTTGACAGGTGCTCCACGGTCTTGCAAACTACAAAGTACCACTGTGTCCCTCTCCCTGCAGGGATTTATGGGGAGGGAGGCCATGGCATTTCCACTCTGCTCCACCCTCCATTTCATCCCCCACAGCAGGTGTTTATTGTATGAGGAGTCCTTGTGGAGCATGTCAACAGTCTTCCATCCAGGGAGTAGCAGCTGCATTTTACCCTGTAATTCTTAGTCTCCTCTAATTTTCACCCCCAGCCATCTTCCCACACGTGTACTCTGAAGCAGGTGGAGCAATACCTTTTAAATTAGTTCTCTAGTCCACTATTTTACCTTTTGTTACCTTGGAACATTTATACTTATTTCTATAATAATGTAAAAACCGGTGTTTTATTTTTCAGATATCAAAATTATCAGAAGATTATTTAGCATTGCAGCAAAAACTGAATGAAATGATACTGTCCCATCAGCTGAGACCTGTGATGCTGTCCAAAGATAAGCAAGCTAATGGCTGTCTGTCTTCTCATGTTTGTCAGCCAGGTAATGTTTAACCTTACTGTTAGCAGAATTGTCATTTGTAAAGAGGACTGTCAAGAAGCAACTCTTAGTCATGTGTTTAAGGCCAGGGAACTAGCAGATGAGTTAGGTCCAGCTTTGCATATAATTCAGGCAGTATATTTTAGTATTAAGCCCCATATCAGTACAGGTCTGGAACACAGTCTCCAGAAAAATATCCACATCTGGTTACAATTTATGTATTTACAATTTCTCTTGGCATTGTGTTTCAGTGCTTCTTAAGGTTGGTGAATGAATCCTTGTGAGAGACAGACACAGAATCTCTAGGAATACTTTTATTTGGTAAAAATTCCATGTTGTCTCTTTTTAACTCATGTGTTGCTCAACTGTGTGTGTTATTGGTAGGATATGGTAATCTGTCAAACAGTTAACCATAGTTTGTTACATATATGCTGAGTAAGTTTTTAGCTATCCACAAATGCAACTGAGGTTATTCAAAACCTGTAACTCCTACCCGTGTTGGTGGCTATATCCTTAAAACTGCAAGTAAAGTTTTATTAATATTCTGCTTCCATTTAACTCACATATTTAAGAGGACATACTTTTGGAAATACACTCCAAAGTTATTTATATTCCAGTTAATATTGGCAGTGAAGGTTCCCAAAATGCAAGCATGCTTGGGGCAGCTTAGGTGGCAGTGCAGAGGAGTACTGGGAGAATAAAGGTGAAAGACATGGGATTCTGAGCATACAGACCATGAAGACCTGTGCCTGACCAAGAGGACCACAAAGAGCTGATTTAGCTGCTCGAGCCTCTTCAGGTGGAATAGACGTTAAAGGAATTTCCTAGCCCATGCCTTGGGCTGCTGGTGTGGAGGAAGACGAGGGCAGATGTGGCAGATAGTTGAGTGGGTCTCCCTTTCTGCAGCAAGGCTTGTGTTAGCCCACTGCTCTGCCTCTGGGGAACATCTCTGCTTGCCTCCGCATAGCTGGGACAAGTAAGATCCAGGACTGTCTCTTATTGCCCTGAGCTAATTGTGCTATTTTCGTTATACCATTGTGGATTCAGTTGTCATGTGTGATAAAACTTCTTTCTGTTACCATGACTACATTGAAACGATCCTAAAAGTACTTCAATCCCACTCTGGAGTCCTCTCAAATGGGAAAGCTGCTGCAATGGGGGCTTGGTGTTTACAAATGCTAAACCTCCAAATGTAAACTGGCTGCTGGTAGATAATCTATGTAGTTCAGACTGTTTTCAAGACCAAAGTCTGCAAGAGAAAAGAAAAGGGAAATGGAAAACTAAGTGCCATGATCTTTCATTAAAGACAGAGCAGTGTTTGTGATTGTCATTAATTGGTTTGTGCTGAGTTCTCTATTAAATATTGCTGACTTCTGACAAGATAAACTTGAGGATTAAAAATGCATGCTTGGGAAAACAAATTTTGGTTCTAACATATTTTCATACAGAAGCTAGAGAAAAGAGGTAGATAAAGGGAACGAGAATACACAAATCCCTTTTTTATCAATTTAAGATCTCATCAGTTGCACAAGTGAACCAGGTGAAAATGTACCAGTATATTCATGCCATGTGCAAAATGCAGAGAAGTCTACACTTCACACTGCTAATAATTTAACTAGCTCTCCAGGAGACAAAAGCATGGCAGGGTCTGCCACCTCTGCCACCAACCCTGCCTAAGGGGGTGACCAGTCAGCCACTTCATCTCCCTTTACCTCTGAAAATATGCTGGTGTAAACCTCTGTGGTATAACAGTGCAGAAGTTTTCCAGCAGTAAAGTGTGTCAGCCACTCCACTGAAACACGTTTGTTGATGTGGAATGTGAACTTTCTTTTTCTACATTTGAACATAATTCACATGACAGGAAAACTGTTTCCTTTCCAGTTATGTGCAAGGCATAAGACATTGAAGTAAGAGAATACACTGCTGTAATTCCCCAGCTTGCCTTAAAGACGGTTGGAATCCAGGCCTTAGAGAGCTCTATCAAAAAGCTGTATTGTCTTTATTAGATATTTATTATAACAAATATGATCTAACTAGATGCAGAGAATATTTAATTAACAATAGGCCTGTGTCAGTTCATTTAGGTTGAGCTGTCTAAAACATGGGAGTTACCAACATTCTGGATCGTACTTTCTTCCTGAATGCAATATAATAAAATAACCACAAAAAACCCCAAATATTTGAGGTAATATAGTGCAGACAGTTATGGTAAAGTGAAGCAGATAAACATGGTGATCCACTGCCTGTTAAACAGGGAGGAACCTTCCTGTCTTCTTGCCTACATTATGTGTTACAGTAGGATTTATGCACACACGTTTACAAAAGGATATGTTTTTGCTACAGCTTTACCTCTATGGCTGCTTTTGCTGTCCTACCCTTATGAAGGCAAGGATTGTTCAGCTTTAGATGTTCTTTAAATCATGTGGTATTTACCTATTTGTAATTAGTGTGGTTATTTACATTTATTTACACTTCTTCATCAGCTCCACTAGTTTTATATGTTGTTTTACAGCTATAACATGCAAATTGTACTTTATAGCTGTATTCTAGATAGGAGTGCTTGGCTGCCTTTGTCCATGGGTAGGTGGCCATTATGCAGTTTGATAACTTACCACATCCTCTGATAAAATGTTTTATCACACTGCTACCTTCAGAAGGGGAGGAACTTAGGGAAATCTGGATGGTGTACTGTCACAAATGTTCAGATTTTCAAAACTGTTTGGGGTTTTTTTTATTAAAAGTGCAAAGCTTGCAGTTCAAAGAGCATGTGAGAAAAAGGTTAAATGGATCTTAAATCCAGAAGTTTAAGTTGTTCTTAAGTGAATTTATTTGCATTTATAAAATGCATAAAGCAAACTGCACAAGGTTCTTGGAATGAACAATACTCCCTGTGGCTAGAGTCTCTGAGTAGGTTATATTTACTTGCTTAAATGCTTTCAGCTAAATGTAATGGCTGCACCCCAGAACTGCACCTTTGGTCTGCTAGTGAGCCCTGGGTTACTGTGGTGTCAGAATAGAGGCACAAATGGCTGCTGTTACGTTTTTTTGAGGTCAAAGCCTGACATGAAGGGAATTTGGTCGTTATGGGAGCAATTTTGGTTTTTTTTTTTTCTCTAGATGAATAATAGTGCCCATCCTTCTACTTATTAAATGACAGTTCAAGTACAAAATCTCAGGAAGAAAATCTTCTATATTTAGAATGAAATTAACGTAGTGTGAGGAACTCTGGTGCAGCTGAGGACAAAGCAATGAGACAGGCAGGGTTTTCTTCCAGGAGTCCTCCTGCTGTAGGCTGTCAAAGCACCATTTATGAGAGTTTAATGGGCAGTCTTTGCAAGGAAAAGGGAGTCTGTGTAGCACTGGGTGAGCTGAGCAGTATTCACTGGCCAGACTTTCCTCTTTGCAAGTGAGCAGTCAGGCAGGGAGCACTGAGGTGTGGGAGCAGAGAAGAACAGGGCAGTCAAACACTTCTACTGTCTGGTTGTTCTCACCTACTGCAGTGGTCCTTTGGGCACCATACAGCCCGGACATAAAAGATCGGCACTGGGAGTTGGTCAGATCCATGGCTTTCTTCCTGCTTTATTCTGAGCCTGGATGTATAAATCTGTCCCCATAGGATGTGGAATGGCTCTGGATCAAACACGTAACTTTTCACTTAAGTGACCTGAAGATGGGTTTATCTGTTTCTCCAGGTGGCCTAATAAATAAAGACCTTTCATCACTTAGATGCTTATCACAGCTGTAACCATGCTATTTCTCCAGTCTTCAGTATAAAATCTGTTGTAAGTCATAGTTAATTTACATTAGCACCATGGATGCTGATTCCTCGAGATTGCTGTCTTCCGAGCTTATCTTTGTGTGTCAGAATGTGCAGACACAGTTCAACCTAAAGGGCTCTTGATACTGACTCATCTTTATTCAAACATTTCTTGCTCATCCTGGAACATTTCAAGCACATGCAGCTTTCCACAGTTCTGTAGTTTGCAGTGCTCTTCAGGATACACATACATATTGTATGCATTTCAGCACATTTGGAGCTTTCAGTGAGGGCTGAGTGTGAAAGTATTAATATTTGTAGAATTGACTGTGTGTGTAACTTAGGTAGAACCTTTGAGGTAGTGCTAAATGAGCTAGCTGAGATACTGATAGGAATACAGAATTTCCCCTAGATTTGCTAAACCTTCTGTTTATCTGGCAGCCACACTGTTCACATGCCTTTGCTGACCCTTAAGTCTATTTCATTAATTCTCCTGGAGAATGACTTTAATTTTTATTGAACTTTCCATCATCACTGGATCAAATATATGCTTTGACACTGCTTCAGGTTTGAGCAGGAGAGTGATTTAACTTCCTGGGGATGTGTTAGGGTATGGCTGACTTTTGCTGTCAAAAGTAAAGCATACAAGTCACAAGAGCAAAACCTCTTTTTTCTTCTGCATGTGGGCAGTTTGAGGAGGAAAATCACCTCTTTCAACCTGTTGTTGAATCTGTCTTCCTCCTGGTAAAGCCTTTAAAAAGGAATGTCTGTGTTGCATCGAATGTTGTTGTTTCCAGTTTCTCCTCCATGCTGCTGCTGGGGCTGATGTCACAGCACTGCCAGCACCTGCTCAGGTGGCAGTCACAGCAAGGTGGGGGCTGCTGCAGAGATGGGAGTCTCAGTCCAGCTCCTTAGCCCTCCTAATGACTAAGTGGGATATAACCTTAAGCAAGTCTCAGTGTGGATCTTATTTACCTGCTAGTGGGAGAAGGATGGTAGTACCAACCTGACACTTCCCAAAGTGCTTCAATAGCTACTGTGTGAATGGGTTTTGTATCAATGTTGGAAAGTATCTATTTAAATAATGGTTAGAGGGAAAGCATCAGTTCTCCTTTTACGTATAATGCATATGGCCAGATCTTACCAGAGGTACTTGAAGTCTTAAGGAAAAATAGGCTACAAGGTATTTTACTACGGAGAGATTGGACTTCAGTATAAACCTTTTCTTTGTAATGATCTCTAGAAACAACATAATTGCCATGTTAATAAATGAGTAATTTCACCTCTCCTTTCTGCTTCATTGCCTACTGCAGAAAGGTATAGGCATCTGGAAAACAAGCACATCAAATTCACCATTTATAAAGCTTGGGTATTTAATTTGCCTTCCATCTTCAATTCTACTAAGTAAATGTTTTCTGAAATTATCAGCAACTAATAAAAAAGCAAAATTTACTCTGTATTATCCAATACAAGGGACTACACATGTGCTGAATTTCAGTAGCAATGATCACGCAAATCTAAGTGCAGAAGGAAATCACAGCTTTGCTTGCTGGTGAAACAAAGTTAAACCTCACTATGTAATTTGGAGGCAAAACTCGGAATTGCATTTTCAGCTGTATATTTAATTTTTAAAAGAAACGGTGGAGATCCAAGCTTAGAAGGCTGCCTGCCCCAACATGGTATTTCTGTCCCCCCAGGTTTTTTTTGTGTAGCTCATACATGTGTACAGCACCAGAGCCAAGATGAAAACCTTTTTTTAATCATTGTCAAAATGATACTTTTTGAATGCAAAAAAATACTCTTCTTTGCAGCCCACATACACAAAAAGTATTCAAGTAATTTCAATTGGAATAATTGTAATCTAGAATACAATAATGCTTTACCTGTTTGACAGTGATGAATTAAATAATGTAACAGCATACACAGTGATGAATTCTTAGGGGACAGTAAAAAATCTTTAGGTATTATGAGAGCCTTTTCATTGGGATTTTCCTAAAGCCCCCAGTTTGGCTTAATTTCTTTTTTCAGATTTTCATGCAGTCATGATCTTTGACACAATTTTTGAAAATGTCCTACAGACAGGTGTTCGGTGTATCTATTCAGCTGGAACTGAATTTTAAAGAATTCTTTAAGGTAGTGTTTTCAGTATAGACTCCTGTTGTGTTTAAAAATAAAATAGAGAAAATATGCCTCTACTCTTTCACAAATGGAAAGTCAGATAACTTAAGGTGGCCCATTTGAAATGCAGCAGGGTAAGAACAGCCCATATTAAGAGCACAGTCAGGCCTGCCATACCTATTGAAATCAAGGAATGTAATTTGTATTTAATACAGGTTACTGAAATTAATTTAGTGCATCTAAAAGTCATTGTTTAACATTAATTTTCTGCAACCTGGCTTAGAAAAACACCATTGTTCTTTTAAGTGCAAAATGTTAAAAAAAACTTGTTCATTCATTACATGAGAAGCAGTCTGCATTTCAGATAAGAAACTAAAACAATAAATGTAATCATTATCCAACTAAAATTTAAATTAACGTTATTCATTCTGGCTGACCTTTACAGGCCTTTATTTATCACACGTAACAAAAAATTTCAACAGCTAATTTTGCAGAAGTCAACACTGATGTATTACTGATCGTTTCTCATTTTAAATGATTGTGCTACCTCCTTAATTAAAAAGATGTCTGCTGTACATGGGAGAGTTTTTATCATGTAAAAAGGTTTCTGATGGTCATTAGGGAACAAAATACATTCTTCTTCTAAGACTCAATCACATCTAGTTAGCACCTCTGGGTTATGAGTTAAAATTGCTTCATGTGACAGACGATAATATCAGCAGAACACACTTGAGTAATTCATTGAGATCCAGATCCCCATTACACCTTCACACTATTCATTTATATATTCATACATATATATATATATATATACACACATTTATGAGTAAAGAGATGTTTTTTCTTATGGACTGTACTGAGTATTTCTGTGATGGGACAAGAAAAAGGTAAAACCTCACTAGATAATGGAAAATACCTTGGACAAATGGTTCATTTGCCTAAACCTTGTCCTGTGACTTCATTCATCACCTCTATGTGTCCCTGTGACCCATCTCTATCATTGTTCTGCTGCTATGCAACCCCCTTCTCCTTCATCATGAAGGAATTGTTGTCACCTCATCAACTTTTCCTACAGCTCAAGTGAAGGGAAGGTGACCATGCACCCTGTGCTGTACCCTTCTGGTCCCTTGGTCCCCAGAGTCTGTGGTCTCCAAGAATAGGTACTTGGAACCCTGCACTTTATATTGGGCCTCTGAAAAGTGCCCTATGAAACCCTAGCAGCCCTGTATCTTAGCACTGTCAGAATTTAGAGTTTTAACAAGAAAATACCCAAGACATTTTTCTAGTTCCCTATGTGCCCGCCAATTGTGTCCTCAAGTCAGTGTCTAACTCTGAATTGGAGGCTGCCAGAGGACACTAGTTCCATTTATTCTTAAAATCTTGATTTTGTTTCCATTAGAGTGAAAGCATTTTTTGCATGTTTGCAGAAAGGTTTGTAGAAATAGAAACAAGAATTTTAATACACTGAACTAGACTACACTGGATGCAGCGGACATGGTCACGCTGTGTTGCTCAGTGGTGTGTGATTTGGCTTGAAATGAAAAGCCTCAGCAGGACATCTTGGGGAAAATCTGCACCATGATATTATAGAGGACCAACCTCCAAAACAGAGGCCTAATGCTAGTTCCATCTTTAAAGATTGACTTGAGTCTGAAAAAAGCATCATTCCTGCCACCTGTTTCCCTTATGAGACAGTGGCCTCCCAGTAGCCATTACCCTTTAGAGACCCTGGTTGAGTGTGGAGCATCAGCCCTTTTCAGAAGGAGAGGTCTGTGCCAGGCAGACTGCTGGGCTGTTCCAGCTTGGCACTTGTTATGTGGCCTGTGTCCCTGTGGGCAGCCAGGACCCAAATGGACAAATCCATTCTCTGCTGATGGGAGTGCCCAAATCACTTCCTTTCTTGAGCTACTGCAAGGGGTGTAAGTGGCTATGTGTATTTTTTTTCTCTCTTTGGTGAAATTCTGTCCTGTTTTTTTAAAAGCCTCCATTCTGTGAAGGACTAAGCATTGCTATCTTCTGCTTTTTTACAGTTGTGGCCAAAGTCGAAGACTCTCGCCCAATGCAGAGACCCCCAAGAAGACCACGGAAACCCAAGACACTAAATAATCCAGAAGACTCCACCTACTACACTCTAATACATGTGAGTTTAGGAAGCTTTTGTGGGCTAAAACTATCTTTCTAATTGCCCAATTCCCTATAGTCTTTTCTATTGCAGCATGAAAGCTTTGTCCTGCTGAAAGGAGGCAGGTCACAAACCTCACATTTCAAATGAGACTCGAAATTGCAGTTCAGAGTTATTCTGACTGATGATCTATTTCAGACCAATATTTACTTTCATACCTAAACATACATACTTTCATTATATGCATAAGCAGCACACGCATTTTCAATACCCAAATCAAGTGCCCTGTACCCATAGTTTCTTTGTAAGTCACAGGAGAGGAACAGGAGAGTCACAGGTTTGTTTGGAGAGCTATTTTGAGCATCTAAATTAGTGCTTGATCTTGCAGAGAGAGCAAATACTAAAATAAGCTGTATTAGTATGCACACTGTAACTTCCATTACAAATGTGTCAGATTGTGATTATGAAGGAATTGGCAAATACCAACAGCTCAGGAGACTAATGGATTTGAGTGTCTCTATATATAGCCTTTGGTCCAAGTTCAGATACCAAGTGCTGCATTCCACTCTTGACTTCAGTGCCCTTAAATATAGCAAAAAAAGGCAAGAAAGTAAGCAGAAAGAGAAAATATAAAAGCAGCTCAGAAAGCACTTCCAACAAAAAAGCAATTAAACTGATTTGCTCCAGGTGCCTGTATCTTAGTGACCTATTTTAGCAGCCAGTGAGAACCCAGCTAATAAACTAACCATAGCAATTGCTTCTCCTTTCAACAGAAGGTGTCACCAGGGCCTTTAGGGACAGTTGTGTCTGGCATACGAAAAAAGACAAATACAGCTATGTTTTATTCTGGGGGGTTCGAATAACACAGCTTTGCAACAGTGATTTTCTGAAAAGAAATTGCATTTTTAAAAATAAATTTGCATGTAAAAATAAAATGTGTTTTGTGAAAGCAAGCTTGGTAAGATAAAGGACTGAAATGAAAGGCATGACACAGAATTCTGTATTAGGAAATTTCTGAGGAGAAGAGTAATTCTGAAGTAAATGCATATTTAGAAAGCCAAGACTATAGAATCAGGAACATAGTATTTTCTGAAAGCTGATTTGTTATGTGGCCAGCTCATATCAGAAAACAGCCGTGACATCAGTGCAAACAAAAACTGCAGTAATGCCAGAAAATTTTTAATCAAATTTTTAGCAGCAGTTTTTCAAGGTATTAATCAATATTACCTTCAATTAGTTGTATTTTCAATAGGGTGTGAAAAAGAGATGTCTGTCTTCCTGACGTTAAATTCACTGGTCAGGGAAAGGTTCAGCATCAATATCTATGCACTGAATATTAGAAAGGAGACCTACTAGTTCCTAAATTCTTAGACCTTGGGTGAGTCATTGAGCTCTAACTTTAGATGGTGGTCAGCTTTAGAGGGTAGTCAGTTTTCCCAGCTATCATGGATTTTCTACCTTTCACAGATTATTATCAAGCCCAGATCACCTGAAAGTGAAGGCACAAAATGCGTGCATTTTTAGAAAAATTTTCTCTCTATTCTGCAAAACCAGATATTTCTCTCACATCATGTTACAGATATTAATTAGACACCTTCCATTCTCACTCATCTCCTTGCATATCAGATGAAGCAAAGGGGTACACAGGTATAAATGAAGACTGACATTAACCCATATCAGGAACTAGAGCTTTATTTTGGGGTCTATTTTTTCAGTCAGCCTATTGTTTTGAAATTATATGTCATGATACCTGCATACTGGAGTCAATCAGGATTTCTGATTCTCAGTGACTTTATAGTCACTAATTCTAATGAGCTTTCATTTATTTGCAAGAAACACAATTAAGACCATCCGCACTTCAAAATACTGTCTTTGAAGTGTGATGGGTTAGGTGCTGCATTGCTTTGGGTGTAGGGACAAAAATCTATTAGAGATAAGACATTATTCACATTCCCTATGAATCTTCTCTCTGCATTTCTAGATATCTTGTATCCTAAAGGTTCTTTTGCCACCTAGTATACTGTTTTTTAAATGAGGCCTTTGTCTATTTTATTCTACTAAAACCTGTGACAAGACTACATTGGCATTAATGAGAATAGGATTATGCCTGCTCCCACTGTCTTGCCTTTATTCATGGAAATTCTCATGGCATCACAGTAAATTTGCCTCAGTGAGATGGTATTGTCAACTTCATTAAAACAGTTATAGTTATTTGAAAGTTTTAGATCTCCTTTTTCTGTTCTGATCATTATTAAGTTAGCTATTTTTTCACAGTATGGCAACTGAAATTTGGGAGCAACAAAGCTTATCCCATTCTCAGTCTCAAAGATTCTGAAGAGATCTTTCTGGGACGCTTGCTCAGCATATTAGATTATCTGTATTTTCTTTTAATGAAAAATAGACAATGCTCTCCTACCTAACACTGATGAATTGTATCTTTGCATAAGCTTTCCTTTTAGTATTTTTAATTACTTGTATTTTCTTAGAAATCAATACAAGATGAAAAACGAAAACCAAGAAAAGAAAGGTAATTTTTTTCATTATCTCACTATTGTCCTTTTAATACTCTAGAATAGTTTTTAGCTGTACTTCAACCAGGAGAATAAGGCATTGAAGAAAAGAACAGTAATTTGGTGATTCACAGGAAGGACATTCTATACAAAGTTAAAATAAGCAATTTTCAATGACTAAAATCCATTATAGAATTCAGTCCTTCAGTTTTACTAAAACACGGCCCTTTACCATGGCAACACAAGCATTCTAGTAAGTTAAGATAAGGTCCACATCAAAGATAGTTCTGACACAGAAAATAATTGAAGGTGCTTAAAATTCCAGTCAAAGCAAATGAGCAACCAGTTCTTTTTTGTTAGCAAAAATACAAAAACTGTTAAAATTCTCTCCTAAAAACATATGACTGTTTGGAAACAATAATAAAATTAAAACAAGAATTATTAATAATGTGTAAAGAGGAGCAGCCCATGAAATTTCAACCACAGGTATTTTCTCCACAGTGTAACTAACCTGTTTTCATGCATCTCTGCAGGAAAAAAGGAAGTAATAGGTATATTCTGCCCTTCTGTATCTTGGATTTTTATATATGTTGTAGACCTGGTTTCCAGGTACTGCCATACATCATAGCTTTATTTTATTTGTGTTTTTATCCTTAAGCTTTTGTGATGCCCCCTTAGTGACAGTGCAGTGGCACCACAGCCTGCATGGGGTGGCAGCCTGCTCAGAGAGGCAACGATGAACAGGCTCTTCGCACTTCCTCAGCTGAGGCTGCAGAATAAAAACTGTAGCTAAAATACTTATCCTAAAGGATGTTACATGACATTACATGCATATAAAATGTGCTCAGGGCATCTAGCTTCATTCAACCACAGTTTAAATTGCATTTGATCATGCCACAGCTTAAGGGATTGACCTTTTGTCTATTTTCCCCTTGTCTGGTCTCTTTCAGATATTTTTCTGATGTCATTTGGATACTGGAAATAATTCACACCTATTGACTCCAGTTTAAAAAAAAAACAAACTTTAAAACGCCCAAAATCTAGCATTTTCTCCCTTTGACTTCAGTTAGGTTTCACTCATCTTAGAATTAGTTAACCAGTTCCCTGACTGCATCTTCTTTTCTATGCTGACTCTCTACAAGTGGACCATAGCAACTGAAATCAGTTAATTATTTCTGGTTTCTACCAATGTGAGAATTGAATTCTGAACCTCTTTTTTCAGACTGCTTTTGGGATATTATTTTTTTCCCTAGCCATTCTAAACAGGATGTCAGGATTGATTTTTTTCTGTATCTATAATACCCTGAAGAGTAATCACCTAACAAAATAAGAGACATCTGCATTATTGACACTGATACCTGAACTAGTTGCTGTAGACCCTCTTATTGTACTCAGAGAAAAAATAGTAATCTTTAGGAAAATGATTCATCCCTTGCTCAAAGAGGTATCTAAAATAGGTCAGATGAATTACGCAACAAAAATGCCTCTCAGTTGAGTATAATGGCAAATCCAAACAATTTCAGTCCTGTATGTCTCCTTTATGAATCTATAAAAGTATTTAGCATTTCAAAATCCTCAATATCTACATTGAACAGCAGTCACACTTCAGAAACTGGATTTTTGTGCCCATATATATGTTTTTCCTTAGATCCTCAACACATAAATAGAACTGATAATTATATTTGGTTGCCTTGTTTTGGAATGTTGAATATTGAAAAGTGAAACTGTTAACTTAGTGTTCTTATTTATTGACAGTCTGAGCAAAGTGCTAGATTTAGATATCTACTACCAAGAAATTTCATCTCCTGACTCCACCTCAAAGGACAGCAGTTCTGTCACAAGAAGGAAGAGACACCCAATTGAGCGCAGGACTTCGATTTTAAGAGCTACTGAGCGGTAATTCATACAAAATAGTAATAGGAAAAATAAACGTGGTATATCCTTGTTGACATATTTAAAATATTTTTTTTAAAAAAGATGCCCTTTCAAATTAGACATAAATCTATTCTTTTAGTCATAGAATCTTGCCAAATTAACTTGTAAAGTGTATAGCTGAAAATTTCCCATCTTTATAAAGGAGAGATAAATGCCAGTGTGGTTGATATTCAGGCTACCTGCTAGTTTTGGTTTCCCAAGGGCTAGATGAGATGGACAGACATTATGCTGTAAATCTCTGATCTAAAATCAAATTAAACTGAAGCAGAACCTAAAAATATATTTCTGATCAGTTAGGCTTAAATAGGGTGGTTGTGCACCAAACTTTCTGCACATTTTCTGCAGTTAAGACTCCAGGTCAATTGCCTCCTTTTCCTGCTGTCCTGGAGCAGCTTATGTGCCTACAGCCTGTGCTGCACCTCACCGGGATGGACAGTCGGGAGAGGAACCCTAAAGGGAGTCTTCACTTGACCTCCTGTCTTCCTGCTTAGATTTCATAGAGGGTGACCACTGCTGGGTGGAAGGAAATTCATATTCTCACTCTTACCAATGCATCTCCACACATTGCACATGCAAACACATATTTATATGTCTTAATATATTTGTATATTGTTGTGTCTTCATAGATGCAAGACAAACTTGGATAATTATCTAGCTCAAAGGCTTAAGGGAAACACTAACCCAAATGTATCTGTAGTAATAGAGAAAATGTTTGTAGAACATTTAGAATGTAGAATGTTTGGGTTTTATTTTTGGCCTTGTTTTAGGTAGGATCTAAATTAATTTTAGGAAGGTGTTGTGAAGGCATGGAATCAAAAATAATAATATCAGGGAATTACCATATAGTTTACATCCCTTAGAACATATTGCATTTCTAAGGTGGTTAATTACACCCAGTCTGTCACCCTAAGGTCTGATTTAGGTGGATGAGAGTTTTGCTACTGAGCTTACTAAAAGGAATTTACCTTTTTCTGTGTGCTGCTCTGATTGCATCCTAATTAGCCATAGTGAAACAAAATCTGTGTAACTTTTAAATTTAAACTGTTACCTCAGAAGGCAGAAAAATGTAATTAATAAACATTTCTGCACTTCAGTATCTCTTCAATGGGGTCATCTGGATCTAAAAACTACACAGCCATTTGAATCTACAGAAGTGAAGCACTGAATATGCTTCATTTGGCAGTTTACCTTCAGTGCTGGTATAGGACCAGCGGTGGGGAGCATCTTTAATGTAGAACACTACAAATTTTTGTAATTATTTCACTTTTTAAATAACTGCATTTTGTTTTTAATCTTGCTCCATGGTAACAGCTGATGCCAGGAAACCATTCCAGCCTGTCAAAGGGAACTTCCAAAGTGCATCTTGCCATCTTTAAAAAAAAATAAAATGAGATGGACACCACTTACAGTGAGCTCCACTGGCAGGTTAAGAACAGAGCAAACCAATCTATGCCAACCGAAAATCTGGTTCAGTAACCATCAGGCAAACACTACTGCAAAGCTTCCCTATGTTCTCAATGTTTTTATGTCCTTTCATTGTGTCCGATTATAGAAAAACATATTGTTCTTCAGTGTTCATCTGCTTTGAGCATATAATGTGTTTGTTCCGAGGTGCCTGCTTTATGCAGCACAAGAAGAGGCCTAGCAAAGTCAGTTGATTTTTTTCTTTCTCCTTTTAGTTTTCTCCCATGAGACTGGAGGTTAAGCAGTCGATTAGAAGTGTTTGCCAAGGTAAATGTTTTGACTTTAATTTCTAAAACACTTCTGTGCTTAATCCCTAGGTCGAGGATTGCAGAAAGACCCCTGGAAGAGAGTAAAGCCGAAGATAATCCCTATGACTACAGACGACTGCTGCGGAAGACCTCACAGCGCCGGCGCCTTATCCAGCAGTTCTAGCTGCTGCTGCTGTTCCTGCTGCCATTTGGCTTTTATTAGCTTTTTTTTTTTATCATTTTATACCATGTGCTTCCTTTTCTTTTTTTTTTTAATCTTCAGTGTTTCAAGTTTACAATGTGTGTGTTCATGTGAATTTGAATTACTGTGGTTTACAGCCCAACACCATTGCAAAGGGATCCTATCACTCACGTATCATATTCTTAAAAAAATCCTAATATCAAAATCAGATTTCTTTTGGGTACCATTACTACATCCTAAATGAATTAGACATTAAGCAGCTTAAATCTAGTTTACTTTCGTCAGTGCATTTTTCCTTTTTTTCATCACTCTCATCCAATTAAAATAATCATTTACTTTATAGCTCTCTAGATATGCTTTCAAATTCCCATATGCACCTTCAGAAAACCTTAGTTATTGTTTCTAATAAATTGTTTTACATGAAAAAAAAATTACAAGAGCACCATAGGGAAGTTCTGCTCATTTTAGTTTTCAATGCCTAAATTTTGGGATTTCTTGTTTGTGGCAAGTGTCCCTCTAAAAAAAAATGAACATAAATGATTCATTGGGTAGCATGCTATGGCAGTTTATTTCATTATTGACTTTACTGTAAAGCTAGTAGCCAGTTTTAAAGGTCAATATAGCATGTATAATCTATATGTTGATGTCCATTTGTGGGAGTATATTCAGCCTTCTCCTCTGCCTCTGAGCTTTGTGACTAAGTGATGAACTTTTAAATCGTGTTTGCTTTGTTCTCATTTGCATTAGATTTTTAGGAATCTTAATCTCTGGGGTGACAAGAAATAGAAATACACTCTCTGGTTGATTGCTGCCGAAATGTAATGATCATTCTTAATCAGTTCCACTAGAAATTTAGTGGAAATAAAGGCAATAGCCACTGCATTCAAATTCCCCCCGATTCTTTATTCAAAAGACTTTCTTTCACAGAAACCACACAGATAATTGCAGTGCTTCCTTTCAGGCTTCATAATTGCATGTTCCCAGCTGCAAAGCGAGAGAAGGCAAATTTCATGATGCCAGCATATAAAGGCCTGATCCTGCTCCCTTCCTCAGCCCTCCCAAACGTGACGATTGGTGGCAGCAGCCACAGGGGCTGGGGTTTGTCCGTTCCCCACACACAGTTGGCTCTTTTCCCAGAGACAGGTAACCATTGCTTCCTCATCTGCAACTAGTTATAAGGCTGTGCACTGGATTAAAATTTGCTGCAATGTAAAATTTGCTATAAACTGTTTAAATTTTGAAATCTGTTTTAAAGTTGTTTTCTCATGTATTATTATAACAGTAAAGTAAATAAAAATGCACAAAGCACTGATATGGTTGGCTGTGTCTGAATTGCACCCAGAACTGATGGAACACTGGAGTGGGTCACGAGCGAGCAAGGCAGGGAAGGGCTCACTGGCCGTGGAAAGCTAATACTGTCTTTATGAAAGCCAGTGTGATGCGGCAACTGGAACAGACCTGTAATTTCACACGAAAGGGTGCCTGGACTGGTTTTTGGTTTCCCACCATGGCAGTGTTTTGAAAAGACGAAGACATTTCTGTGAGGTCTCACGGGGGGACACTCCTCATAACCGTGTCAGTGCCTGCAGACAGCGGAGATGCCCTCAGAACACATTGCGGGAGCCCCAGCGCCTGGCTGCGAGGAGCGCAGGGACCCTGCGTGACCAGTGCCCTCTGCACAGCCAGACCCTCCGAGGCTGGGGCTTGAAATCCCTCCCGTGTCGGAGGAGAGGCAGCCGCGGCGGGGAAGGGCTCTCGTGGAGACCCTGCTGCGTCTGGTTGGCTTCAGAAAAGACGTCGTGGAAAGAAAGGCTGCGATTGTTTTTCTGCTCTTCCAGTCTCGCCTCCCAGACCTGCTGCCTCCACGAGGCTGGAGCGAGGGCGGCGGCTCCAGCGGGGTACCCCATGCCAAGAGGTTGCGAGGATACCCCGGGAGCGGGCCGGGGACGCGGGGGCCAAAGGCCGCCCCCAGGCAGCCGCAGCGTCGGCAGTTCTACTCCTGCACCGCCGTAGGAGCCACGACCCCTCTGTCCGCCCGGGAGCAGGAGAGGCAGCAGGAGCCGCCCAGGTCCGCACTAGCCCTGCCACCAGAGCTTTCTCCGCGGCGACCCGGCCTGACAGGGCTCCGATGGTCACTGCAAGCAGAGCCGGGCCGGGCCGATGGGGGGGCGGAGGCTTGGGAGGGTTGTCCCTTCCCCGCCCCACGACTGCCCCGCTGCTTGTCCCCGAGGGCAGGGGCTGTCCCGGCCTCGGCGCCGCCGCCCGGGAATGCCCCGCTGGCACGTGCGGGGGTGCCCCGGTGCAGGAATGAGGCGGGGGTGTGTTCAGATTTCCCGTGGTTTGGCACCTCACAGGATTGAGGACGCTTCCCCCTAGTCCCAACCCTTCCCGTCGGGGCACAAGGCTGGATCACCGCGGGCTCACGCCAAGATATGGGAAACTATCCTTCCGCTCGGCCCTCCGCTCCCACCCCGTCGGGCTGCGGCCGGAAGGGTCGCGGGGCCGTCGGTGGGGTGGAGACAACACAAGCCACCTCGCTCGCCTTCGCCCCCCGAGGCAGCTGCAGCGCCAGCGCAGGCTGACCCCCGCAGCTCGGGTCTGCCCCGAGCG